>ML806722.1:137098-150098 GCA_009831015.1 Picea engelmannii
AAATGTAGAATGATGATAACCCTCCAGAAAATCCCTCAAACTGATGGTCCTGCCCCTGCAAACAAAACCCAACTGTCGGAATGGCCCCAGGCCCTCAGGATAAGCTGGATCGAACCTCCCTCCAGATGATGGTGTGCCCTTGCCGGAAACACAAGAACAGTACAACTTGCTACCTTTTGAAGCACTAGATGGAGATGGGTTGAGACTAGAATGGTGTGGAGGAGTCTTTCATCCCCGAGACCAAGATGCGGAACAAGGTGAGTGGATATTTCACCACTGAGTTTCTCACAAGGGTTTGTACAGCAAAACCCCCAAACTGAATGCTCAAGAGCAATAGAAAATGCTAATCCAAAACCAGAATGAGTAATAGGTGCACCCCAGCCTCTTACTTATACTTTTCCTTCTAATTCTCTGTTGAGTTAGGTTAACTCCCAGGGTTATTCTTCTATTCTTCTGTTGAGTTATCTTGTACTCCTTTATACTTTTCCTTTCTTAAGTCAACTTAAAAATATAACTTTTAACTTCTTGACTTTCCCCCCTTCAGTGTGAGACTATGACCTAGTGGGGGTGCCCAGGCCACTGAATCTCCTCATCACCTCTCTAAGAGGTGGGGGACATTACACTTTCCATACTTCTTCCCTTTCATTTCCTCATCTTTTGGGTTTTTGAGCATGTTGACCCAATGTTGGCACAAGGGAAAACCCAGGGTTCAACACTACAACAACACACCAAAAAAAACCTAACTACCGGCCCTTTCGGCAACACCTGCGAAGCATATGAAGTCTCATCTGAGGTATAGGAAGGGGTGGTTGTAGGACTCAGATGTCTGCAACCTTAGCTGGGACATAGATTTGTGATTCTAGTATTTAACAGAGCACTCAGCAGTAAACCTTCAACAATATTTAACCAATATCTACTTCACAGATAAAATAGAGCATCGCAGCATTCAACCAAATACAATGTATCTAAGAACTTAGCATAAGGAATTAGATCAGATCTAGCAGATTCAAGCACTAAGAAAGTTCACAGAGGTCAAATCTAGCATCCAGATTCATCATAAGCACAAAGTATAAACAGATCTATCTATCTATCTATGTCAATCACTTATCAGATAACACATAATTACACCAACACATCGCACAAAGAAGAGAAACATAACATATACGTGGTTCACCCCCACCCTAGGGCTACATCCACCAACTCTTCTTCTTTATTAGCTTCTTCAATCAGATACATGCACAGAGCCACAAAAACCTTACTTCGCATAAGACAGGAGATTTGAGCACCTTGCTAGATCCTCCTTCCTTGCATTACAGCACAAATCCCTTCACAGTCTATTAAAACCACTTGTACTTAGCTCTGCAAGTCTCTCACAGTATGCACAAAGCATTTACAAGCCACACTTACACTTAGCACAACATCACATAGGTGCCTCTTCTCTCTTCCTTACATCACCTAGACATCTATTTATATATTACAAAATAGACCTAAGCATGGGTAAACCCATGCGCTGACATTCCCATACTCATTACATATTCCCAAATCCCAAAAAGGGGTCGATATCCCATGATCTCTGCTTCATCTTGTGATTCGCCTTCGACAGGATGTCGAAGTCCAAAATAGTCAAACTTGACCAAGGATCTCTCAAAACTTGGTCGAGGGCCAACAGGCCCCCAACACTCACCTATGACTCGTCCCGAGTCGCTTTGATGTAGGAAGTTATGCTTCGAAAGCCTCGATCTTGGCTCAAGCTACTTCAACTTGTTGATGTGATACAACCTCTTGTTCAACAAACTCTTGGATGATTGCATCGTTCATAGGTCTTTCCAGGCGTTGTTCAGCTGCATTAACAACCTGCTCTAGTTATGTTCCTCGACCTTCAACTTCTATGAACAATTGGTAGGCCTTATCTTGTATGAGTTGGAGTCTCTAAGTTACTTCCATAACTCTACTCTGAATAGAGTGAATCTGTTGTTGGGCGGTGTGTTTCTCTTGAGATCTCTTCATTATTTCCACAGCTGACAGGAGCTTCAACTGTTCCTGTATCGTTTCGGCTTCATACTGTGACTCTTGGAGCTGCGACTCCAGTGCTCTTAATTTTGGACTCTCAGAGAGTCACTCATATGTCAGGGCACTGTGATCACTTAGCTACTTGTATTCCATAGCAAGGGCCTTTAGTATCTCAACTGCTCTCCTGGCAGTTGCTTCTCTTTGGTCCTTCACATCCTGTGGGGTCTTAGGCACTGCGTGTAGTTCTAAATCTGCGATGTGTTGTTGTAGTTGTTGGATTACTTCTTCAATATGCTCTAATTGCTATGTAACTTGATCTTCTGCCTTTATTTCTACGATTGTCATAGAGTGAAGTGCTATGTTGACCGCTTCCTTTACTTCAAGTTGCTCGGTGAGCAACTAATCTTTTCCTTGTTGTATATGTGTTTTTTCTTCATCAAACTTTTCTTGGAGGTAAATCTTTTCCTGTTCTGCAACTTGAATTTGTTCTACAAGTACTCCTTATACTTGCGTCAAAGATTGGGTAGCTTGTTTTGTTTCCTCTTGTGCTCGTCGAAGGCGATCTTTGACTGTATCAGCTAATCGGTGGAGTTGGGTTGGCTAGTCTCCTAACTCTAGTGTTCCCAATGGCAGAGGCACAATGGAGACTGCATAGCTGGACTGTAGTGCCTATTGTACCCCTCGAAGTTCAATTTCAATCCTATCATACATTGCTTCCTGCTTGGTCTCTTTTTTTTCTGCTATTTCCAGCGAAGCATCATTCAGGGCTACTATGAGGAAGTCAAAGTCGTCAGAGGTGAGGACAGTCTACATCTTGGTCATGGAGGCTTTTGATTTCTTCCAGGAAGAAGGTTTCAGAGGTGAACCCTTCCTCTTCTTCATGGGATAAACCTCATCTCCTTGCTTCTATTCGACTTCTTTGTCATCTAACTCTTAGCCATCACCTCCTTGATCTGGTGATATAGAAGCAGTCTTCACAGATGCATTGTCTAATCCTTGGACCTCTTCGGTCTTCTTTTTCCTAATAGGTCTGGGTGTATCCTATGTAGTTTCTGGGTTGTCGATGTTGGATATCTCTGCTGGGTTGGCGGGGATAAGGAGGTCAACGGACCATTCCTTAGTAATATCCTCCAGGTCCTCCTCTGTCAACTTGTAGTAGGACTAAATTTGTTTCTTATATTCATCGGCACATGCTATAATATAAATGAAATCTCGATCTGTGTTGAACATCATCAAAGGATAGAACTGGTGTAGAGTGTTCGGAGTCATGCAAGGCTCGGACTAGATGGCTCTCTTTTATTGATCGCAGTAGGTATGAAAAATAGCATTTGACTGCCACTGTTTGTTCTTATCATTGGAATACCAAAGTGTACTGAACTTCGTGGCCAGCAGCTCAAATGGCTCGATGTCGGGGAAGGTCACACCTTCCAGCATCTCCCATTTGATGAATGTGATAAGGATCAAAATCCAACTAAAATGGAATTCATAACCTTGATCTTGTGCTTCTCTACAGTCTAGTTCCAACTGATTCACCACTTACTTCACCCAGTTCATCTGTAGGCCTTCTGTGTACTTCCCTGTGAGGTCGACTACAAAGTCAGTGACTTGGGTAGGTCATTTCTTTCTTACTAACTTCCCTACAATCAACTGACAGGTGAGGCACACTGCGCCACTCTAAATAGAAGCTACCTTGTAGCCTCGTGTCCCCTTCTCGACATCTCCATAGGTGTCCTTGATCCTATATGCTAGAGAATGATCCATGGATTTTCTTGGATAAAAATTCTATGGATCAGGACCCTGCATACTCAACCCTATGATCTGGTTGATCAGTTTCGAATCAACTATGATACGGTAGTCTAGCCACAAATAGTTTCCATGGTAACAAGAAAGCAACAACTTAACACAGTCATTCACCTCCTGGTGTCTTCCAAAGTGTGGGATCTTCATGACGTTCAACAAGGTGGACTGGGTGAGGTTATGGGTCCACGTCTGGAGGATTATCTTAGAATTCTTCCCCTTCATTCTGGTCAAGTAATTATGTGGGGCGAGCATGTTACAGACTTTTTGGTTGCTGAGGTTGAAGTCGTTGAACTTCAACATTGCAATCTTGTCTTGGTCTACTCGAACTACATGGATCCCCTTCGAGAGGTTCACAGTGACCAAGGTGTACTCGAAATCTCTGGGCATGCTATCTCGATTTATTGCACCACTCATAGGTGGTATGTAGGTGGGTAATATAGTTGGGATCAATTTGGCATTCACTAGATCATCCATGTGCTTGGTTCTCTTTTCATCGGATGGTCAGGATGGTCTGGCTCCGCGAGCAGTTGACGGAGATTCTTGCACTGTTCTTATGTATGAAGCTTGTACACCTATAGATAATGCTCTCTCCGACATGACTCTTTCAGTCATCAGGTCAAGGAGTACTTATGTCACAAATTATTCTACTGCGTTGAGCTCCTCGGACATACGTGCTCGGGATCAACTAGATCAGGTTCAAATAATCTTAGACACTTCAATGGAATAAATGGCAACAATGCAATAATCATTTTTCAAGATCAACTTAGTCTGCGGGTTCAAATTCTTGGTTAGCAAAAGTGTTCTCGATGCATAGTGCGACGGGATAAATAGGTAACTCAGTGATGGGTCACTTGCAATGGGTATGAAGCCTTCATGAACTCTGTTTTGTTTGTTGTCTGGTCATAAATGCCTTTCTACCCATTTGGAGCATTGGTCTAATGGTTATAATGTCCCCAACGGCTATATTTCTTCACCATGGTGAAGTGCCATGTGTCGTTGTGCTAATATCCCGACGAAGCTCCAATTTTGCAAATTTTCCTTCTGCAAGGTTCCTTCTGGATCTTTCTGCAACTTTTCGATCTTAGCTCTCTTCTTACTTAGTTTTCTAGCCTTCTTTCGATTGAGCTTCATCTCGGTATTCCTTTTCCCATTCTAATTCTTATCTTCTTTAGACATAGTGACTTCGCGTTGTTGAGATTATTTCCTAGGATTCAAGGGTAATACTTATTTTTTATCTGGGATAGGTATTTTAGTCTTTTGTGGGTCCTCTATTTTTCTTGCAACTTTGATATCTATGTCATTGTGTTTAAATAGTTGTGATATGTTCTCTTGTTCTACAATCAAGTGTGTGATCCTTTTCGTTATAAAATCTTTTAACTCTTGTTTCTTTTTCTCTAAGACTTCTTCTTCTTCTTCCTTCCTTCTGGCTTGATCTCTTTCAATCCAAGGTCTTTCTAGTAACATGGTAAATGGAGTGTTGTCCTCAATAAATTTAATGATCTAAAAATCTTTATCTGTCGAAGTTCCATTGACATTCATAGGTATCTGAGTGAGCTTCCCACATAGGGTTATCAGTTTTCCTCTGAATAATCCTATTCCTCCCAGTGAAGGAACCATAGCAGGCTTTCCTAAAAGTTCCCAGGTTCTTTCTGTCATAACATTCACTTGTGTTTCCTCATCTAGAACACATTCAACGTCGAAGTCTCCCAATATTGCTTCAATACATTCTTTTTCTATGAAGATCTTTGATAATCTGACATGTCGGTGGTCATTCAGGGTTTCTCTCATCTGTAGCAATACTTTCTTTGATTCTTTCTGGGATTCTTCCATGATCTTAGTTTCTGGATATGCCTTAGGGTTTTCTTGGTTCATATTCTGTAGTGTCCCCAAGGCCGAGCCCCGATGTAAACTATGATCTGAAAGAGATTGTAAATATGTGTTATAGGCTGGTGAGCCAAGTTTTGTATAAGCCAGTAGGCTTATGTGTTTGATTAGGCCAGAGAGCCTAAGGGTTGAAGGCCAAGGGCCTGGATTTTGTATCTGTATGTATGCAACACATCAATAAAATATAAACACCCGCAAGGTGCAGACCGACCACGATGAATGAGTGATGGGGGACTGAGCGTCCACAGAGTGGGCAAGGAACTAGGGGCTGGAAGGTGGGAAAGGGGCTGGGTGTTGAGCCTAGGGGCTAAGCCTAGGGGGCTTAGGCCTGGAATAATATTTTAATATTATTTCCAAAAAGATCCATGTGCATATTATTTTATCCTAAGTTCCTGGCAAGGGAGGGAACGTGCAAGGGGATGCACGCTGTGGAACGCATGCAGTTCCCAGGGTGACAAGTGTCAACCCTGGTGCATGCAAATATAATCGCCGAGCTGAACCGCGGGGGGGATAGCTTCTCCATTCTGACCCAAACCTCTGAGCGTGGAACCAGTACGACATCTGCCAGAATACCCTGGTTCATCTCTGAAAGCCGTAAATCCTGTGTTTGTTCTGCAAAAATATGTGTACGCCCTCTGTTCTGAGAGCCGAGAAGATTGTGTCTATCTGAAAGGCCAGTTCACTCTTTACCCATTCGAAACCAGGGAGTCTGTGTAATTTCCTGCATGGATTTTGGTCACACTTTTCCAGAACCAACACCATGAGATCATCCTGTGACTGCTGAACCGGTTTTGGGAAGCCTGTGTCTGTTTTCCCCGTGAGTTGTTGTGATCACGCAGTACTCGACTGCGTGAGGCTTGTTGGCCTATGAACAACTCCTCCAGGTGAGAGAGTGTGTAGAGGGAGGAGAGAACTCCTGGAAGGAACCCTGTAGCTGCCATAGAGCTCGGAGACTTCCGATCCGGTCTATTCCTGTAACCCAAGGTAAGGGAGACTGGCAGCCGAAGGACTGTCCAGGTGACAAAGAAGGTGCACTCTCCTGGGGTGGAACAGGCATGTGGGGAATGAGGGTCTGTGGGCAGTGAACGTGGGAGATTCCTGGGAGAGATTTCATCCTGGTGATTGTGTATGATTGAATTCCCTGTAACCTCAGCCTGAGTCTAGATTCCTTGCCCTGGGGTGGAGCTCAGTCCCAGCTCGGGGGTGACCCACTGTTGAGTTGAGGAGCAGTGCGGTCTACGGCTGGGAGGTTCGTGGGAGGCCTACACTTGGTTGGTGATTTCTACAGCTGTATCCAGATAAGTATCTAAATTATGTTTTATCACATTTGGCATGACCGAGCTGTTTATGTATCATGTTTTCTGCTGTGTAAATGAATTACTGTTGAATGCTATGGCTTGTTTAATCGTAGCAGTAACTTATATAATTTACTCTCAGAATTACGTGTGTTTAATTGTTTAAATGCATGTGCTTATAATGTCTGTACGGATTATGTAAAAATTCATGTATAGCATGGTAACTGAGAGGTTTGGAAACCTCGGTAGTGAAAAGGTACACTACAAATTGGTATCAGAGCCAAGGTTTCGACACTGAGCCTAGATGGGCCAGTTGAGTGGTCTTTGGGCCGAGGGTGAGAGGAGAAATTGTGTTTGGAGGACCAATTTCAAACCTTGGTATGGCATGGAGTGTATAGGAGTTTAAACTCAAGAGGATTGTGAGTCGTAAGATCACTGTGGGATTACCCGTCAACCGTCCGAGTTGACAGAAGTTGCACAGGGTTTAAGTCCTCATGGGTAGAGGAGAAGTCCCGGAGAGGCGTCGGGATATTGGAGTAATCGAGTTTTTAGAAGTCAAGAGAACCGAGACCTTGTGAGTCTCGAAACACCGAAGAAATCATAGCCGTAGGATCTCAAGGAGGACACGTGTCAGAATCCTAGAGAGAGTCAGAAATTGGAGAATCGGAGTTCTCTAGCACATAGAAATCTTGTCACACGGAATCGCGATCCGTGACTTTGCGACAAGATCTGGACCATTCATATTAGGGGACACATGGCAGAGATCTGCCAGAGGGGAAAGTCCCGACAAGGAGTAAGTCCATCGGTGTTTGAAGTTCATCGGGAAATCAGGAACCCCAGTGACAAGTGATTCATACACTTTGAAATTCCGAACCCTGAAACCCCGATGAAAGCTTTGAGTAGGGTCACGGGGTAGAGGTCACATGGACATGGACTTAACCACGAAGGGTTAAAGAAAAAGGCACGTCGGCATATCAGGAATCGGGATATCGGAGATCCCGGGAGCGAAGGTTTCGTGCATTGGAAAATCGTGATACGTGATTTTCCGATAAGGCCTAGGAGCGTGGGGCCACACCGACTATTAGGAGGACAAGTGGCAGATTTTAGCAATAGGTGAAAGGACCATTGACAGGTCAACGACCGGGACCCATCGGAGGATCGGGAATCGGAGAATCGCAAGTCAGAACGGTGCGTGCACATTGACGTCGCAAATCCCGAAACCCCGATGGACAGCTAGATGGCTGCGGTCATATGGTACGTGGTCACATGGACCTCGGCATAGCCGAGGGGGCTAAGGAAAAGGCACATCGGGAAATCGTGGATTCCGTTGTCAAGAGTTTTGTCACATTTCGATTCGCGAAACCCAGAACCCCGATAAGGGAAAAGGTCGGGGTCACGAGTCAGCGGTCACATGGTGTAGAGCCCATAGCAGGGGCTACCGCGTAAAGGTAGTGCATCGGGAAATCAGAAATCGGGGATTCAACCCACCAGAGCATTGCCGGTTTCAAAACCCCGATAGAGGTAACCCCGATAGAAGGAAGGGAGACCTCGAAGAGTTTCCTATGGGAGGAAAATTTCCCGATAGGGAAATAGGAGAATTTCAAGAAACCCGAAAAACACAAAGCCAGACAGAGCTCAGAAAAATTGTGAAGTTGAAATGTCTTTCATTCTTGTTCATATTAGTTATAAATGTTGTGGATTATTCATGAAGTTTAATGGCCTGACAATTTTGAATTCGATTGCACAGTGCGTGTTCAGAATACAATAGAGGCCAAAACTCCAGTTAATCAATGCCGAGTATGGAGTGGGGAAGAGTGCAAATTACCCCTGAAATGGAAGACGAACGGGAAGGAAAGGATGTTAACTTGGGAGTCGAAGGATCGAACTCTAATGGGCATGGAAAGGAGATGGATAAGAAAGGACATATAATGAAAATCCTTGAAGGATTGAAAAGAGAGGCCAAGGAGTGTCGAGCTGATAGCCGAAAGCTCATGAAAGTCAAGGATCGGCAAGGGAAATTAAACTTAAAATTCTTGCAGAGTCTGGAAAGAATAGAGAAGAAACTTGAGAATGGAAGAGACTCAGGTATGACAAAGAGTCGCAGAGAACATGGGAGAAGAAGCATATCGAGGAGTAGTAGCCGACATCACAGTCGCTCCCAAAAACATTCGGACAAGGAGACACACAGTAGTTCAAGCCCATCCCCTACCAGAAAACATCGGAAATCTGGAAGGGAGGAATTGAAAGGAGAGATGAATAAAATTAAGCCTCCAACATTCGATGGAGAACATAAGAAGGAGGAAGATGCTGAGACCTAGTTGCTTGGCATGAAGAAATACTTCCAACTACAGAATTATTCTGCCCGTGCAGAAGGTAGAATTGCAATGTACCAGCTGAAAGGAAAAGCGTCCATGTGGTGGGATCAGTTTGTGCAGGTGCAGCACATCAGAGAGAAAGAGGTCACGTGGAAGGAGTTTAAGAGGTATTTCGAGAAGAAATACCTGACTAAAAGATACTATGACAGAAAGATGAAGGAGTTCTTCGAACTCAAGTTGGGCAATATGACCATTGATGAGTACGAACAAAGTTTTCTGGAACTGCTGAAGTATGTTCCATTCATTATAGACGAGGCTGTAAAAATTCATAGGTATCTGAGTGGACTGACACCCTCCATTGGGGACAATATTCAATACGATGATCCTAAGACCATGGAAGAAACCATAAGAAGGGTGAAATGCCTATACGAACAGCAGAGAGAAAAGCCTACCTTTCGGAAGGCTTGGGATAACCAGAAGAGGTTTAAGAAAGAACAGAGGTAGAAGGGAAGCAAGCCTTCCTTATTCAGAAATAGTCCTTAGGGACAGTCATCTTTTAAAGAGCCCAGGAAAGTTGAAGGGAGTAAACAGATGCCAAGGCCTCCACCCATGGAGTGTTGGGGCTGTAAAGTGAATCATAGGTACAGAGACTGCCCCCACAGAAAAGACAAAGCAAGAACTGTCCATACTGTTCAGCAAGCTGAAACAGTGGAGGATATGGGTAGCAGAATGTCGAGGATCTACGCAGCCCTGGACAACAAGCAAGCAGAATTTCAATCGCACATGATTGAAGTGGAAGGTATGATCAACAACCGACCACTTGTTATTTTGATTGATTCAGGGGCTATCCATAGTTATGTAGATCCTAGAGTAGTGGAAAGTTTGCATCTAACGAAGATCAAACATGAGAAGTCTTGGTTAGTGCAGTTAGCCACAGGGACCAAGAGGAAGGTCACTGAATTGGTTAAGTCTTGTTTGGTGGACATGAATGGAATGAGCACTAAGGCTGAATTGAACATTCTGCCTTTAGGCTCATATGATTGCTTAATTGGGATGGACTGGTTGGACCAACACCATGCCCTTCTGGATTTTCGAAACAAGAGGTTCACATGTCTGAACGAAGAGGGAAATCAGGTAACAGTCCAAGGAACTCCCAGAGCTGTGGCTGTTAGAGAAATCTCAGCCATGCAGCTGAAGAAATGTTACCGAAAGGGCTATCAATTATTTGCAACCTGGGTGGAAGAAGCATTCCAAGATGTGGTCTTGAATCTAGAAGACCACAGGGTGCTCAAAGAGTTTGAGGACGTGTTCGAGGAGGTGTCTGGACTACCTCCGAAGAGGGACATCGATTTTTCTATAAATCCGATGCCTGGAGCAGCTCCAGTTTCGAAAGCTCCTTATAGGATGAGCACACCAGAGCTGAAAGAGTTGCAATTGCAGCTCGAAGAGATATTAAAGAAAGGCTACATTCATCCCAGTGTGTCACCGTGGGGAGCCCCAGTCCTATTTGTGAAGAAGAAAGATGGGACGATGAGGTTGTGCATTGACTTTCGGCAGTTGAATAAAGTCACTGTATGAATATCCTCTGCCAAGGATTGATGATCTTTTTGATCAGTTAAAGGATGCGAAAGTATTTTCAAAAATAGATCTTCGATCTGGATATCATCAAGTGAGGATAAAAGATGAAGACATCAGCAAGACTAGCTTCAGAACAAGGTACGGTCATTATGAGTTCACTGTGGTGTCGTTTGGACTGTCCAACGCACCTGCTATCTTCATGTGCTTAATGAATGGAGTGTTCAGAAATTACCTGGACAAGTTTGTCAGTCTTCTTGGATGATATCTTGGTGTATTCTAAGACAGAGGAAGAACATGAACAACACTTGAGGATGGTGTTGCAGGTGTTGAGAGAACACCAACTGTATGCAAAAATGAGCAAGTGCTCATTTTACCAAAGGCAGATCCATTACTTGGGACACATTATATCAGAGGAGGGGATCGTTGTGGATCCTGAGAAGGTACAAGCCATTCAAGAGTGGCCAGCACCAAGAAATGTGACAGAAGTTAGATCCTTTATGGGTCTGGCAGGTTATTATAGGACGTTCATAGCCGGATTTTCAAGGATAGCTCATGCTATCACTTCCTTGTAAAGGAAGGAGAAGAAGTTCCAGTGGAATGAACAATGTGAGAGCAGCTTCCATCAATTGAAGCAGCTGCTCACTAGTGCTCCAATCCTGAAGATTGTTGATCCAAGTAAGGATTACGTAGTGTGAACGGATGCGTGTAAGGAAGGGCTGGGAGGAGTTCTTAGCCAAGAGGGATCTGTAATTTGTTATGAATCCCAAAAGCTGAAAGAGAATGAAAAGAATTATGCCACTCATGATTTAGAGCTGGAAGCAGTTGTTCATGCATTGAGGAAATGGAGACATTACCTCATGGGCAAGAAATTCAAATTAAGAACAGACCACAATGGTCTGAAGTATTTATTTGATCAGCCAACTTTAAATGCCAGGCAAATTAGATGGCTGGAATTTTTGTGTGAATATGACTTTGATATCAGGCATATCAAAGGGAAAGACAATAAAGTGGTTGATGCACTCAGCAGAAAAGTGCATAAATTACATGCTACAGCCATTAGCATGTACAGAACTGAGTTGAAAGACAGAATTCTTGAAGCTGCAAATGCTGATTTGCAGTACAAAAGACTTGTAGCAAAGCTACATCAGCATGATAAACCACAAACCAAGGAAAGTTACACCTTGGGAACTGATAGTTTACTTCTGTATAAAAACAGAGTGTATGTACCTAATGATAGAGAATTGAAGCTGGCAATTCTAAAAGAAATGCATAATGTGACTTATGCTGGTCATCCTGGATATCAAAAGACTGTGGTAGCAGTCAAAAGCCATTATTTTTGGCCAGGTATGAAGAAGGAAATTGTTGAATACATCGCTAGATGTATGGAATGCCAGAAGTTCAAGGATGAGCACAGACACCCAGCAAGGTTGTTGCAGCCTTTACCTATTCCTGAGTGGAAATGGGATGTGGTAACAATGGATTTTATCACAGGATTGCCCAGAACAAGCAAGCAGCATGATTCAATCATGGTGGTGGTGGACAAGCTTACTAAAGATGCCCATTTTATTCCACTGAAAACCACCCACAGAGCAGCAGATGTTGTTGATATATTTTTAAAAGAAGTTGCACGCTTGCATGGAATTCCTAAGACAATTGTGTCTGATAGATACCTGAAATTCACTTCAAATTTCTAGAAAGGACTGTTCAAAGGATTCGGAACGAATTTAAACTTCAGTACAGCATATCATCCTGAGTCTGATGGACAGACAGAGAGTGTAAACAGAGTAATAGAAGACATGCTGAGAATGTATGTGATGGATAAACCATCAAGGTGGGAAGACTACCTGCATTTGGTAGAATTCGCCTACAATAATGGGTATCATGCATCTCTGAAGATGAGCCCATTCGAAGAACTTTATGGAAGAAAGTGCAACACTCCAATGAGTTGGGATAATCTAGCTGACAGAACAGTAGTTGGACCTGAATTACTCAAAGAGATGGAAGATCAAATGATAAAAATCAAACAGAATCTGAAAGCTGCCCAGGACAGGCAGAAAAGTTACACTGATAGTAACAGAACCCATAGAGAATTCAAAGTGGGTGACCATGTTTTCCTGA
>ML806722.1:150159-161571 GCA_009831015.1 Picea engelmannii
GAAAAGTTACACTGATAGTAACAGAACCCATAGAGAATTCAAAGTGGGTGACCATGTTTTCCTGAAAGTGAAAACTAACAGGAGTTCCCTGAAATTGGGAAGTTGCGCCAAGTTGGCAGCAAGATTTTGTGGGCCATTTGAGACCCTGGAAAGGATTGGGCCAGTTCCATACATGCTTGCATTACCTGCATTTATGACTGTACATAATGTGTTTCATGTTTCACTGCTTAAGAAATATGTACCTGATGTTAATCATGTTATCAATTGCACTGTGATTCAGGTGGAACCAGAAGGTGTCCTGCAAGTGCATCATGTGCGCATATTGGACAGGAAAAGCAAGCAGCTCCAGAATCGAGCTATAGAGCTTGTAAAGGTCCAGTGGACCTGGTACGGTCCTGAGGACGTGACATGGGAGAATGAAGAAGTTATGCGGGCAGAGTACCCGCATCTTTTTGAAAATTTTGAAGGACACACAAAGGCAGTTTAAGTTGCACTGAGGACAGTGCAAAAATAACGGGAGGGGGATTGTAGTGTCCCCAAGGCCGAGCCCCGATGTAAACTATGATCTGAAAGAGATTGTAAATATGTGTTATAGGCTGATGAGCCAAGTTTTGTATAAGCCAGTAGGCTTATGTGTTTGATTAGGCTAGAGAGCCTAAGGGTTGAAGGCCAAGGGCCTGGATTTTGTATCTGTATGTATGCAACACATCAATAAAATATAAACACCCGCCAGGTGCAGATCGACCACGATGAATGAGTGATGGGGGACTGAGCGTCCACAGAGTGGGCAAGGAACTAGGGGCTGGAAGGTGGGAAAGGGGTTGAGTGTTGAGCCTAGGGACTAAGCCTAGGGGGCTTAGGCCTGGAATAATATTTTAATATTATTTCCAAAAAGAGCCATGTGCATATTATTTTATCCTAAGTTCCTGGCAAGGGAGAGAATGTGCAAGGGGATGCACGCTGTAGAACGCATACAATTCCCAGGGTGACAAGTGTCAACCCTGGTGCATGCAAATATAATCGTCGAGCTGAACCGCGGGGGGGGACAGCTTCTCCATTCTGACCCGAACCTCTGAGCATGGAACCGGTACGACATTTGCCAAAATACCCTGGTTCATCTTTGAAAGTTGTAAAGCCTGTGTGTGTTCTGCAAAAATATGTGTACGCCCTCCGTTCTGAGAGCCGAGAAGATTGTGTCCGTATGAAAGGCTAGTTCACTCTTTACCCGTTCGAAACCAGGGATTCTGTGTAATTTCCTGCGTGGATTGTTGTCACGTGTTTCCAGAACCAACACCGTGAGATCATCCTGTGACTGTTGAACCGGTTTTGGGAAGCCTGTGTATGTTTTCCCAGTGAGTTGTTGTGATCACGCAGTACTGGACTGCGTGAGGCTTGTTGGCCTGTGAGCGACTCCTCCAGGCGAGAGAGTGCATAGAGGGAGGAGAGAACTCCTGGAAGGAACCCTGTAGCTGCCATAGAGCCCAGTCTTTCATCTATTCATGTCAAACCTTCTTTCATCTACCAATACCCTAGTTTTTGAGCTAGGATAGAATCTATCAAACATACCTAGATCCATGCTTTAGAAACAAAATTTTCCACGTGTCTTACTTTTACAAAGAACAAAGCTTTCATATCTAGAACTTTTCACTATTATTACCTTTAGCAGAGCACGAAGCTTGCAAATCTTACCTCTTTTTTTCAGATCTTACCTCTTTTCTTGGCAGAGAGCTTCACAAATCAAGCAGAATGTTGTGCACTAGGGAAATAGATCTACGCATGGAGATTTCTTATTTTTTGGTCGAATATTTTCACAATGCTTTGTCTTCCTCAGCTCCCAGCAATCACATCTTCAGGTCCTGGAAACGGAACCATTTGTTGGCACAGGGGTAGACCCAGGGTTCAACGCTACAACACTGCACCAACAAAAACCTAACTACTGGCCCTTTCAGCAACACCTGTGAAGCAGATGAAGTCTCACCCAAGGTAGAGGAAGGGGTGGTTGCAGGACTCAGATGTCTGCAACCTTATCTAGGACACATATCTGTGATTCTAGTATTTAACAGAGCACTCAACAATAAACCTTTATCAATATTTAACCAATATCTACTCCAAAGATAAAACAGAGCATCGCAGCATTCACCCGGATATAATGTATCTAATCACTTAGCATAAGGAATTAGATCAGATCTAGTAGATTCAAGCACTAAGCAAGTTCACAGAGGTCAAATCTAGCATCCATATTCATCATAAGCACAAAGTATAAACAAATCTATCTATCTATCTATGTCAAGCACTTAGCAGATAACACATAAGTACACCAACACATCACATAAAGAAGAGAAACATATCATATACATGGTTCACCCCCACCCTGGGGCTATGTCCACCAACTCTTCTTCTGTATTAGATTCTTCAATCAGATACATGCACAGAAAAACAAAAAAATTACTCTGCATAGGATAGGAGATCTGTGCCCCTCGCTAGATCCTCCTTCCTTGTGTTACATCATAAATCCCTTCACAGTATATTACAACCACTTGTACTTAGCTTTGCAAGTCTCCCACAATATGCATAAATCATTTACAAGCCACACTTGAACTTAGCACAACATCACATAGATGACTCTTCTCTCTTCCTTACATCGCCTAGACATCTATTTATATATTACAAAATAGGCCTAAGCATGGGTAAACCCATGGGCCAACATTCCCATACCTGTTACATATTCCCAAATCCCAAAAAGGACCCAAAAAGGGGTCGATATCCTACGATCTTTGCTTCATCTTGCACTCTACCTTCGACAGGCTTTCGAAGTCCAAAATAGTCAAAATTTACCAAGGATCTCTCAAAACTTGGTTGAGGGCCAACACCCAAGAAGGGCTTGTACCTCATTTCATGGGAAGAAGGGACTAAAGGCCCAGAGGCTTGTAGATGGAAAAAGATAAAAGCCAATAAATTATCCTTCAGATGCTCACCTAAGGTCTTGAGATCAATGAAATGCTTCTCCATAAAAATCAAAGACTTGTAAAATAAAACACATAACTAAGTGTCATGCTTGTTAAGGGAATGCATTTTTGGTGTATTTTACTTTCCTTGCACATGGAACTCAATACGTTCCTATATTCAAGTGTAATTGTGGTACTCTTTACTTTCCCTTGCATATAGTACTCAATGTTCATAATTTAATCAATTAATGGAAAATAAAGGGCTTGGAAAAATGTTTCATTGAAAACGAGGATGCAGCACACCTTCTACAAAGGCACCTATAAATGAGACAATATGATCCCTTGTATGTCAAGAAACCCCATGCCCAAAATTCACACCCCCATCCACCTCATACTCATTTACATGACTTAGAGAGGGTGTTCTTGGGAAACAATTCTTGACTTGTGGAATGATCTACCCAATAGGGCACCATGAGAACCCTCCCATACTTAAATTTGGCAAGTTGTATAAGGTCTTTGAGCATTTGTTTATTTTGAAAAGGGGGGATTTGATGCACATGTTTGGGTGGCTCTTTTATTAGATATGGATTTCTTGGCATGATACTCATGACTTGTGGACCCTTGGATGCAATACTTATTTATCTTTGTAGGGCCTTTCTAGGTGAAAGCTTGCTCGTAAAGGAATAAGGTTGCTTGGACCTTCATAGGGACATGAATCCCATAGGTTGGATGATGTGCCCCCTCTCATTGGATTCTTGGGAGGATGAATATTTCCTTTGGAGGCACTTGGACACCATGATATGATCACATTCTATCCCCTCACACCTCAACGCTAGCCTTTGGATCTAACACCATGTTTCCCCTAGTTTTTAAATATAACTATAATGGCCAAGAGACTATGGAAAAATTAATATGTGTGAATGTTTGATTTGATGGACCTTTGTATAAAAGGTCAATGAATTTAAATTATGTTATTTACTAAAAATATGGATAAGTGTTGAATGACTACTAGAAGGGGGGTATACTAAGAAATACCATGAATTTTATGAAAAGAGATGGTGAAGGGGACTAGGAATGGTTGCATTAACCTTCACCAAACCAGTACCTTACTGGATTTAATTTCTCAGAACCAGAATAGTCCTCTGACCCGGAAATGAATTATAGTCAGGATGGTAGGTGGGAAGACCTCCTTAAGAGTTAATGAGGGGATGGGGTAGAGAACCCATCTGTAAGGCTTCCAGACCTGACCACGAGCTGGGAATTCGAACCACACAAAACTGTGTTGAAAGAGGAAAGAAAGAAAGGTGTGGTGGGTAGAGGAATAACTGCAAAGAGTGCAGATATGAGAGGTGAAGCTCTCGGGTTCAAGGAAGAGCTAGGAAATAAGTGTTATGGTTGCAGTGAGATGGCTAGTGGGGTTATTATACAAGATCATAAATGGGGTTAGTCCTCCTTGCTTGGTATCGTGTAAACTATTGCCAAGATCCTGCAAGAGGAGGAGAGTAACCTCTATCCCTACTGTCGTTGAGCCAGAAGAAAGGATTTTATCGCAGAGCATCGTGGTCTAGCTCGGGGGTGGCTAGTTGTAAATCCGTTAGGAGTGACTGAGCCTATGGTTGGGTGGAAACGGCACCCATTTCAGCAGTCACTTCATGTTGTCTGGTTCTGATAAGTACTTTCCCTATTTTATGTGTTGAACTGGAATAATGGATGAATGCTTGGATTTATACATATGTGTATTTATAAATGTTTTATGTGTGGAATGGTTAAGATATATATATGCCTCCTTCTCCTTGTTAACTTACACTTTCATCCAATAGTCTATATGCCCATCTTAGCTCCTTAGGCTTCCTAGGACATTTGCTTGTAAGACAACCGAAATGGGAGATATTGTGACGACCTGAACATGTCTGTCTGAAGAGGATGCCTCTTCCAGACCCCTTGTTATGCAATCGGAATTCCATACCCAAGTCCTTAACCATTTCATGGTAAAATATCAAGAAGGATAGCGAAGTGGAAGCCTTAAAAAGGGGAGGTCCCTTCATTTGGAAGACGAGCAAATGAGATCCATTCCAAAGGAACCATATGATCAATACACAGGAACCTTGGACTAAGACTAAGGAAGTTATGTCCCATTGGCTTCGCAACTCTAGAAGTCCAGGACTTCGGAGTATGATTGACCTTACTGGCCTTATACGAGTCAAAGGTAACTGATAGAATCGGTTTCCCATAAGATTGATTGGTGATAGGCAGTTCCCCAGGTGTTCGGGTGAACCTATCTCACCAACTAAACTGGGATCTGAAACCTCGAAGGCCAGAGCCACAAAGGACCCATAATTGTATATCATGGGATCCTTCAGATCCTCTCCTAGTCATCGATATATTTGGGGACACATAGAACTAGCCCCTTTAATTCAAAGATTGGATGCTTTGATAGGTAAGAGGATTTTGCATAGAAATATCCCGAATGATGAATCCCAGAGGTAACTAGAGTTGTAGATCTATAGGTCTATGTGATTGGATATCGACCATGATATATGAGCAATGTAGAAGCCTGTCAGTCAAGGGTGACGAGGTGTAGTGATGCCACCCAGGCTGACATGGACCCCAACTTGACGTACCATGTGTCACCCATATACGTGTGTATCACATACCCTATAGGCCCATGGGAATGTAACACGTGTCACCCTGACCCCTCCTACGTGTCAGTTCCTGATATAGGTTCGCTTAGCAAACGTGGTTGGTGAATTGACTGGATATTCGGGAGTCCAAGACTTCAGGACTCTGGAGGGTATGGGATGTAGTATAATAGAGAGACCTAATGGCCCAAAGGCCAGAGCCACGTGGTGAGCTCATGGGACTTTGGCAGTTCGAAACTCTGGGTGGTCTCATGCATAGATAGTAAATAAGTGTGAAGCATCGAAGCATTGAATTCCTCCATAGTTGATATAGGAGAAAGGAAATAAGTCCAGCCATGGGATTGGGCGATGGATGGTATTCCATATGTGGAGGAAGGAACTTGGAAATAGCACGTGTGAGGTGGATCCATGTGGGCGCCACATGGCCCACAACTAATGAATGCATGAAGAACATAGAAAAGGTATATCCATCGGTTCTGAGCTCGGGTTTGAGCATGGAGACAGTGATTAGAAAACTCTGGAAGAGCAGAGTGTGGTAGAAACCCCGAATGAAGGATGTGATCACTTAAGGAAAACGAAAGTTTGATGCCCCATCCCTAGGAAAGTCACTCAGGGGTCAAGTGTGTTACAAATTGGTATCATAGCATGGTTACAGCACTTGGCTTGCTTGGGCTCATGAACGAGTTGTGTAAAAATTGTATTTAAGGAACTTTAAGTGTGACTCCCTACCTTACCTCTTCCCTAAAGAGTCTAGTTAAAATTTTACTGAAGAAAAGAATGAAACCTTCTTCTGTGTGTGTGTATTCAAGAAATGTGAATTTTTTTTTTCGTAAACTAATAGACTGTTAGCTAACAACAAGTGTTTTGTCAGCACTCAAGTGGTCAGTAAATCATGAGAAACTACAAGCATAAAGGATGGTGACATTCCATGAAGTGAGCAATGGCTTTCACAATAGAGATGAATAATCTGACAAGAGGAGGGCGGTGGAGACCCCTCTAGATATGGCTGAAACTGTAAGGAGCCTCATGGTTGAATTACAGAGTTGCAAGGCTAACAATGAGAGATTGATAAAGGAGCAAGAGAAGAAAATGGAAATTAATCCATTCTTGTTGAAAAGCTTATCTGACATATAGAGATAGCTACAGCATGGACCTACAACCAATCATGTGGACCGATGACATATGAAGAGAAGGCGAAGTCTACCTGAGATACAAAAACATGGTCCCATAAGTGGCCACACTAGGAGGAGTACCTCATGGAAGGTCCAACCTAGATACAGGGGACACTCATTGGTAGAATCCTATGGAAAGGAAACTGGCAACTTAGAGGGATCTTCTAGTAGCAAAACTAGCTCACATTCTCAAATGAAAGGGAAGAAGCGGAAGCATTCCAAAATTCATGACCCTGAAGAATTAAAGAAATACAAACCACCCTCTTTCGATGGTGAGGTTAAGAAAGGGGAAGAGGTAGAATCTTGGTTGATTGGTTTAAAGAAGTACTTCAGAGTCCATGATTACTCTGAAAACTTGAAGGCTCAAATAGCCATCTTCAACCTAAATGGAAAAGCTTCCATTTGGTGGGAATACCTTAAGAATGTGAAAGGAACCCATGAAGAGGAATTATCATGGAAACAGTTTGAGAAACACTTCAAGAAGAAGTATCTGTGAGAAAAATATTTTGATGAGAATCCTAAGGAGTTCTATAAACTCAAGCTGGGACAAATAACCATAGAGGAATATGTCAATAAATTCCTTGAGTTGTTGAGGTATGTTCCCTACATAAATGATGAAAAGGTAAAAGTGAAATGATTTATCAATGGGTTACCTCAGACCTACTAGAATAGGATTGAGTTTGACGAGCCAAAGACCTTAGAAGACACTATCTGGAAGGAAAGGTAATGTTATGAACAACTCAGGAGTCAGACAGAACCTCACGAGGATTGGAAGAAGAAGAGAGGTTCGGGATTCAATAAGAAAGGGTCCAAATCCTCAAAATTTAATAACTATAGGAAGGACTCTAGGATAATCCTTCCTGCTAGAAGTGTATATCAGAAAAATTTCCCCTCCCATAGTGGAAATAAACCTTTTCGAGCAACCCCAGGAAAGAAGGATAATCCAAAGAAGGAATCGTTGAAATGTTGGGGTTGTGGAGAAGAACATCTATTGAGGCACTTTCCACACGGACAGTAGAACAATAGGATATTTTACAACATCCAAGAAGCTACCATCGTCAATGATGTGGCTAGGAGTATGATACGGATTTATGCAGCTGTGGCTAATAAACAAGCCGACCACCAAGCTTCAGTGGTGGAGATGGAAGGTACGATCGCCAACCACCTAATTTCTATTTTAATTGACCCTAGTTCTAATTTTAGTTATGTGACCACTTAGACTATTGATAAGTATAAATTGCAACCAGCCAGGCATGTTAAGCCATGTTTGGTACAACTATCCACTAGCACCAAAAGAAAAGTAGTAGATATTACAAGGAAAATCTCTTTATGGCTAGGGTGAACCACAACAAACAAAAATTACTGTAGAAATCAACTCTATCCCAACAACATGCTATATAAACCAATGTGAAAGCAAGATAGGAAAGAGGCCTACCTCGTCCAGATGTTCGATGATGTCCATCATTGAGCACTTTGACCCAAAGTTATATATACCTGCAACAAGTTCTCAAAAAATAAGCAAAAACAAACATATGGTGGCAATATAAAAGGTTAACACATTAGATAGCATAATCCATCAATATTCATAACAAATACGCCCATGCATAGTAATTCATATATTTGCAAGATATCAATTGGACAGGAAAGTAATATTTCTATTAATAAATGATTAGAAGAAGTGAAAATATTACAGACTTTCGTGTCGGCATGGTTCGAAACCGAGAAACCAAGTTCCTTCCAGTTGGGCCTCCACCACTTCAATCCTCCATTAAAAGCAAGCTAATATCAGGGAGACAATGAGGTTATCCATCAATAAGGGAAGAGGTTGGGGGTTGAACACTGTGTTCAGACTTAAAGGACAAAGGGATGTAGACTCAATATGAAGTAAATAATTTATCCAGAGTAACTTTGCTCTCAAAGTTGAATTCTCTATCCTTTTCCATAGCTTGGAATTGGCCTCTTTATAGCCTTCAAAATGAAGGGTTGAGTCAGAATGTTTCCAGTATATGGAAGGAAAAGCATTAGAGATCTCCTATCATGACATGGAAACCCAACATTTAATTTTGATTTTCTGACATAAATCTTGATGTACACGGGTTGTAATGGAGCAGCCTGCGTATATGCTTGTTGTATAGTGTGCAAGATGCGTACAAGTGGAAAAATTTGTATTTTTGTCTTTGGATTTTGGCAACAAGGAAGATAAGTCTACATAGGGAAATGGAATAAGTCCCTCTCTACAAGATTGCATAGGGTGAGGCAAATATTTCTCTAACAGATGCCCCCTAATGTGTGAGGTCGAAGGAGTATATGTGATGGCCGAAATACATTATAAACAACCCAGAAGTGGAGTGGTAGGGGACCATCTAGATGAACTCAGTTTCTCATTACATTATGCATTGACTTTTCATACATGGCTGCCAATAAAATTACACTACAGATCCATGTGAAAAATATACCAAATAAGTGTCTGTGACCATGAATAGGAAAACAAAAATGTGGTTACATGCCAATAGCTGTCATAGTCATGAACAAGGCCTGGTAGAACCAGTCTCAAAATCAATCTAAATATATATGTATACCATGGAGTATGATCTAATCTCCCATGATCACTGAAGTCATATAGGTATTGGTCCAATGATAAGGAAGCAACTGCTCAAGAAAGTTGTGGCCACATAGTGATGTCTTCAAGTATTCTACACAATCCACCAAAGTTGCAAGTCTACATCATGTGAATAAAGGAGTTGAGTTCGAACATAATGAGACATCATTTGATTATCAATCATTGAGGTATACTGTTAACAAATGTGAGACAACCTACCGATAATGAAAGTAGGTATCAAGGCACCGAGTACATTCTTACAAGTGTGAATAAAGGAGTCGGTGTCGAACACCTGAAGAATCCATTGATCAGGAGACATTGATGTATTCCCAAATTTCGATGGCGAGAGATCCTGCCACTGGTGACTGCAAGCCTCAAGGTACTCATAAGACTCTAGGTCTCATTTCCAGAATAAATGGGCTGAAGTCGATGGAAAGAGACACGTTGAAAGGAGAGCATTAAGGCATCTCTCATTATTCATCACGAGGTACAAATCAGGAGCTTCATGATTTGGTGGAAATCAGACGAAGAACATGTTCACGAACCAACGAACTTGTGCGTATTTTGCGTGTGCCAATTGCAAGCGATACACGAAAAAGGACCCTTTGAATAACAGCCAATGATGAAAATTGCTGACAAAGGTGAGGAAACCACCAATAAGGCTAATGGAATCCAAGACACTGCATGAATCCCAATGTGTGAATAGATTTCTTGTTGTCGAACACAAGGGAAACCATTCAGTCAATGACCAATGATGAAATGTCGACTATTGGGTTCAAGGTTACCTACCAATGATGAAAGTAGAGCCAGGGTGCATGATAGGGCTACAGTATCATGTGATTCTGAAACAAACTGAGGGTATGGTCGACATGAAAAGTCAAGAGTTCTAAGGAGTGGCTGACATAGGTTGATAGACATCCTTTGAACAAGAGCATGAGACATATGGAGGATTCTGATAGCATAGACCTAATGATAAAATTATGAGATACAGGAGGCATCAATGAAGTTCTCTGTAGGGACTGGAAGAGTAACCAGTCGGTAGAGAAGACTCTGTAATGAGCTCAGCTTCCTAAGACCCTACTAGTCCCAAAATTATGATGATGACTGGACTCAAATAAATTTGTGCTTTGTTAAAAGGCAACAAAACTACTGTCTATACAAGATAATACTCCCTTCCCGCTCGTCTTTTTTTTTTTTTTTCATAGACAAATGAATGTTATGATACAAAGGAGGAAACAAGTGTTGCAAGTAAAAAAAACTATTTCCAGCAGTGGAACAAACCTATTCTCAATGTAGGGAAGTGCATGTGGGAGATGGACACTCAGGGGAATGTTCCCTCCTGCATATAGGGTGTCAAATTGTGATGGATATAAACAAGGCTCTGCTCGGTTGAGGAAGAAAAATTGTTGAGGCAAACGGTTTATAATGCTCAATACTGCAAGCAAGGGCATGAGATGCAATCACAACTTAACGCCAAAAAATGTCCTTTTTTATATATTTTAGTCTACTTGGTGTGAAAAAGGGATAAACTTGTGCCAAATAGACGACTTTTCAAAACCAATTTACGAGTGTGAAAAATACAAGTTCACTTGGTGATATTTTCACTTTTTGGTAACGAGTCAGAAAAGAACTTAACTAAGACTCACGACCTTTCAAGTCCAATTTAACGAGTGTGAAAGGGACAAATCACTCGGCAATATTTTCTCTTTTTAGACTAGTCGGAAAAGAGCTTAACTAAGAATCGTTTGCGAGTCCACAAGGTATAATGTCACATGTTTATGAATGAGGAATGAGGCTCAGAATAAAGTCGAGTATGAGTTGTGAGGGACTCTCGATCCTATTGAAAAAAACTTTGCATGGGTGGTTGCACTCTTCTCGTCACTGTGTGAGCAAAAAGTGAGTGCTTACATGCCTAGTTGGGCTCTGCTAGGCATGACAGCTGTGATGTAAAAGGTTAGAAAGAAAACAATAAAGCTATTAACAAGAATTAAATAAAAACTAAATGAAACTATGAGCATGTAAAAGAAATAAAAAACAAATGTAAATGGACCATATCA
>ML806723.1:0-15318 GCA_009831015.1 Picea engelmannii
TCCACTTAGGCTTGTAGGGGCTTGCAAGTGTAAGAAAAATCTTGTATAAATGGTGGATGACTTAAAGGTGGTAAGACATTGATCATCATTCACACAAAGTGTAAAGGATCTCTATGATTGTGCTAAGTTCAGGTTTAGACACAATAGGGTGAATTGCACTAGTTGAGTGAGAAGAAAAAGAAGACAGGACCTATAAGAGGCATGCCTATGGTTTCTTCAGGGGATGGAATATGCGAGTCTATTAGGTAGTAGATAGAAGTATATATTTCCTTAGATTCATTGTACATTTATAATGGAGTTGTAGGTATAAGGTTACACCTCCCTTGTTGTATATATGTGGCATTCATCATATAATAAAGTTAAGGCACCTACCTTAGGTGCCACCTATACATGTGTGTTGTGGAATCTTTATGATTTTTGGATTCTATTGTTCCTTCCTTTGCTTTGTATTGGCTAAGTATTGAAATATTGACTAAGTGTTAAAGTATTGATGGTATGTTTTAAAGGTCATGGTTGAATGTGTTCCTACTGTTGAATGAGCTTGGTTGAGTAGGACTTATTTGCATTTGACATATTGTAGATTATGGAAAAATTATGGGCATGCCTTAAGTGAAGGTGAATAGTTTGGTTGTAGTAGGTACAGGTTGGCCAAGCCCCTATGATCGAGGAAAGACAATGCCACATGACCTCAAGTGTTGAAACAAACTTGGGAGAAACTCAAGTTTGCAAAGAAAAATTCAAGAAATCTTGGTGGACCAAGAAAAATCACGATTTCAACCTAGTGAGACATCTAATAGTAGAAAAAAATACAAGGCTATAGTACAACAACAATGGGTTGCATGTTTTCTATGTGACCAAAACCACTATGTAAAAAAATTCCCTTGAAAAGACATAGTCTTGGAAGAAAACCAAGAATAGTTAGATCCAAGACCAAGATTAGAGGTTCACAACACTTGGAAGGTATATTTGGGTGAAACCAAGGAGAAAGGGAAGAATATTGCAACATAGGATGACCAAACATTAGTGGGCACCTTGCAAGTTTTGTGTTCCTTAGCAACAGGTTTGGGAGCACCCATGATAGAAGGTCAAAAGTTTGTTGGGTTAAATCCTATAATATATTTTGGATAGATCCTTGACACAATTGTTGGAGGTGGCCTTGGTATCCCCCTTCCACCCTCCTTTCATTACTAAATCAAATGGCTAGTTGCCTAGAAGTAGGCAGTGGATCCTAGAGCATCAATAGAGGTACCTAGATTAGTGAAAGATTGATAGAGGGGGAGTGAATTTATTATAAGGATGAAATGTGTGATGGAAAGAGATCATCCTCTTCTCCAAACTAATGTTGGTTTAGGAAATATATTGTTCAAGAAGTAGGATAGTAGGCAAGGAGGAACTAATGCATTAGTTCCTTCATGAAATTGTTGTGCTATAAGAGGAAAATTGATGAACTTGAGGAAGAGGTGAAGACCTTTCCTTATGCAATTGCAATGACAGTGCTAAAGAAGAAGATGAATCCAATGAAGGAGTTGAATAAGAAATGTGTGCATTCAACCTAAATGGTTTAGACAAGAAAATAGACTAAGTTGACAAGGAAGATGTTTTCCTTCCTTCGCATATGGGGACCTAGGTGAGGTAGAGCACTCCTTGGGTAGTTTAAGGATGGTTGTCAAGATGAACTAGAAATCATGGGATCATTGCTTGAAGGAAATATAAGTAATGGTGTAGAATTTCCTCCCTTAAGAAAGAGGTATGGAATTCGTTTTGGTTGGGTCATTGCACTTATTAAACTTTGGACAAGCTATTACATGATCTTCACCCCAATGGAAAGGGTTGAGGTCACAATAGAATGGGACAATCCAAATAACTAACTAGAAACAAGAAGTAGTAAAAATATGCAACTTAATAACTACCAATGGTTAGAAACCACTTACCCAGACACTGAAGTTCGAAGTAGATTCCACTTGAATATCCTCACTCCAATCTCTCATTCCGATATATCCTTTTCCGATCTACACACAAAGAAGAAAAAAACTGCAAATAAAGTAGTTATAATAACTGAATTTTAACTACCTAAACTAACTAGTATTAGAAATTTAGTAACCTACCAAACACATAATCACAATCATAATGAAATTCATCGAATTACACAAGTTTGGGGAAATAAAGAAGAGATTTATCATATATTAAACGAACAACAAATAACAAAGAGAGAATTCACCCGATCCTTACTACGACACTGTCGGGAACCACCTTGTGGATTCCTTTTCCTGGGCCTTTGAAGACAACTTAACCTCTATGCTCCTTACTCCAAGTGAGTGATAGAAAGAGAAGTAGTCCCTTTCTCTCAACAAGATAATGAGGGAAAGGGTGCTAGAAAAAAGGGTTTCCAATGTAACACACCCAACCCCTTAAATACCTTTTTAAGGGATGGGGCATCAAAATTTCGCTTTCCTCCATCATTTTGAATCCTCTTCCCGAGATCTCCATAACCTCCTGCTCGTCAAGATATTTCCAACGACTATTACCATGCTCAAATCCGAGCTCTGGATTGGAGGTTATGCACTTCTGAAGCTCTTCAGGAATCATTGGTCAAAGGCCACATGGCACCCACATGGGTTCATCTCATTCATACCATTCCACCTAGAACGGACTTGACCATGGTTGTCATCCCTTAGCGATGACATGGCCGTTGGATAGGTGGTTACAAGGGATGTTCCATGTTCCTTCGTGATTACCGAGCCTTCGACCCTTCATCCTTCCTATCCATGTCTGAATCATTCTCGGAGTCCCAAAGTCCCGGAATCCTACCACATGGCTCTGGCCTTCAGTGAGGCTCCTCCTTGTGTTGTTATGAACATACCTGTAAAATTCTCAAACTCCCGAGGTCCTGCCACGTAGCTCCAAACTTAGACCCCTTTTGAGCATATGTTATAACAACCTACGCTTCCCTTAGTTCCGAACTCCCGAGCTCTCGAGGTCCCAATAACTATTAGGTCAAGCAACTACGCACCCCCAGGGGTTGACACACGACAAAGGATAAATTTGACACATGGCCCTATCAATGGGTGATATGTGTCACATTCCAATTGGCATATACGGCCTTTAAAAATCACGAATCAAGGTGACACGTGGCATGCCAACCATGGGTCCACATCACTCTAGGTGATGTCAACATGTCACGTCACTCTAGAATGACAACCGTTGGGAAACCCCAGACTCTCCTACCCGCTAAATCACCTGGAGCTCCAAAGTATGAACTCCTGCTAGCATATCTCCCCATAATTTTTATCCCATGGTCGAGATAGGTCCACGTAGACCCACAGATCTACGACCTCCATTGCTTTGCGACGTCGGAGATTGGGGGTTTGGCTATGTAATTTCCTTTTTTATCCCGGAGTGGTTAGCGTTGAGATGACCATGGTCTAGATCCAACAATCAGAAGGGATCCCGACGCATCCTCAGATCGATGGTCCTCGTCGCTTCGCGAGTTCGACATTTGGGGGTTCCACCCATTTAGCACTCCTTTTCTTCTGGAGTAGAACTTCGTCGAAGTGCTATACGATAATCCTTCCACTAGTTGATCAGATGGTTGGGAGAGGTTCACAATGGTCTCCCCAGATCAATGGATCTCAACTCTAGATCAAAGGTCCCTAGGTATTAGTGTTAGACCACTCCTAGAGGGACACCTGTCAACCTGAAATATGCTGGAAAGATTTGTGGCACATGCCTCAGGTCACGACATCTCTTTACAATGCCACAAGGTCACCACACATGGGATCATCGTTGCTCGACACATGGACTCCCATGTGATCTCGACGTGATACGTGCGTCCCCACGATCAAATGGTCGAGAGGGATCCCAGAGGATCCTTAGATCGACGACCCACATTACTTTGTGACTTCGATATTTGAGGGTTTTGGTGTTATAAAACCTATGTTCTCTCGAAGAGGTCAACATCAGACTGACCATGGTGTAGACCCAACTATCAGGGGAGATCCTGAATATGCTCAGATCTACGGCTCGCATTACCTTGCGATCGAGAAGTTGACTGGGGTTTAGCAAGGGGACAAATCCCACAATTACAGGTAACTGACCGCCAGTCGTTGGTCATCCGTTAAGTTACCAGTTTGATAGGTCACCTTTGGCACAATATGTATGCTATGAGGATTCCAACATCCTAGAGCTCCAGACCCCCGAAGCCCCGAAGATCAGAAGGCTTAGCTCTCGTTGGGTGTAACGTTGGGTTCCATGGTCCTAGTCATATGAGTTTTTTGACAAGTTCCGAGGGCCACACCCTTAGCTCTTAATCAAAATTTGGTTAAGGCCATGGGCATGAGCTCATGGTTACTTGGACAACTAAATTGAAGGGAGTGTCCTCCATTCATAAAACTTAAATTCTAAAACAGGGAAATGTGTTTTCGAAGGATCAACGGGACTGTAGCAGTCCCGTAGAGTTTACCCCGACTCTAGAACTATGAAGTTGATCCCTGGGAAAAATACCTTGAGGATTTCCCAACTAGCCTAGAGGCCAAAATTTTCATCTTACAACCATTCAAGTGCAACAGTTTACAGAAGAAAAATAAGCACTATTACCATCAATTTCATGTGAGGTACAATTTATCACAATTACAGACTTTCAAATCATGCATTTTGATTCAAGTTCACATGGTAAATGAAATGCTTATCTATTACAGTCAATCACCGACCACTGACTGTAGGTGTTCTCTTTTCCAATGAAGTGTAGGGTTAGAGGCATTCATTCTTAGCACTCTGGCCACCCTCGTGCCAAGCCATGATATCACTAGGGAACTTTTGCAGTTTCTCATAGGTTCTTTCTCTGTCACAGCCTCTGCGAGGTTTATCAGATGCTCCCTTAGCATTAGGCTCACAACCTTTTGCTCAAGTTTATTTTCTGCAAGTTATCAAAGATCCTTTCTCTTGTTCTCTCCAGTAACCAGAACAACTTAATATTCCAGTTCTTCTTCTCAGCTGGAGATCCTCCCATGCTCTTCCTCTTTCTCTTTGTATATCCAGGTCGCACACCCCCTCTCAATGTGTCTCCTTATTGTCTTCCTTCGTGTGTATTCTTGCACACCTTTTTCCTCCCCAGGAAGGTTTTGGACCTGTCGTGTTCCTTCTATCAGAAGAAACTCAGGTCAGTCTGGGCCTGCAGGAAAACTGCACTCTGTGGTACTTCATGCTAACAGTATTATGTCTCCTCAACCATACTCTCCATGCTTCCATTCATGGGGGTAGTTGATTGTTCAACCACCAGTCCTTCTTTCATTAACTAATTTTTCCTTGGGATCAGGAGGAGGCTTATTATTTCAACAAGGAGAATTTGGGTCATTTTGACATAATGAACCCTCTCTACAATTTCCTCACTCTTTCCTCTAGTGATATCATGGCCAGTAATTCAAGGCTTCACCCCCCCACAGTCATTTATTGGCAATAAAAACAATAATACATTTACATTGTTCCCATGCCATATGATCCGGATCATTTTTGGCACAAAATGAGAGCGGATATATAATAAATCAATGTACATAGATATCTCAGATATCCAATAATATAAAAGAAATGTATCAGAGTTGAAACCATAAACACAGAGATACAGTAATACAAAATTTTCTATTAATGAGCAAAATGTACAAAGACTGTAAAAATACAGAGTGAAAGACTAGCTAGAATGGTGGCAGCTTATCTCTGAGAAGAGATGTGTCCGCTACTCGCATTTGCAAGATGATGATTTTACAATGAGGCTCCAAAGGAATTTTTATCATAAAGAAAATCCAAAAAACTAACCCCGGAAGATGAAAAGCCAACAGTTTTGTGGACCCCATTTTGGGTAGTTTGGTGTATCAACTTCCCGGGTGCATAACTTTGGCATACGATCTTTGTTTGGGGTGCACGATAGCTTGTTGGAAAGGTATCGTTGAGGAGATTCATTTAGGGGGATTAATCATGCCTTTGGATATAATTAGGAATCTCTATCCCGAAAAACCTTCATTTAGGCCCTCAAATGGCCTCGAAAGTTAAAACTGCTAAAAATAGTAAATTGTCAAAATTGCTAGAAAACTGTTTTGAGCTAGTTGGAAAAGGTGGGTTGCCACCTATATCCACCTGGATCAATATTCCCTCCTTAGGAAACAATGGTATTCATTGCGTTGAGTGCTCGAGGGAGAGGGAAAAGCGTTTGTTGAATCTGCATCTTGATGAGTTGCTTTCCTTGTTGGAGAAGTTGTGTTGCTTAGCTTGTTGAAGGTTGTCACGAACATGTGGCTGGAAGGGTTGGACCTTTTTAACCAGTCTGGCTACATGATATTCCTATGTGCAGAAGGAATCTTTACACTTTTCTGCAATCTTGTCGACCTTCTTCTGTTGGATAGAAGGTGCTTGGGCCGAGGATGTAGTGGTTGCAATATCCTTTTGTTCACCTTTTGAACAGACTGTGAAGAAGCTAAATTTTGTAGTATGAGATACTACCTTGCGAAACTGTTTAGGTGGAACAATAATCATAACTACCTCTGGTATTCTGTAGAAATGACCCCCCAAAGAAAAAATGAAACTGCGAGGTCGAGACTCATAAACAACATGGCGCTTCCACGTATATGGTTGGCCCAAGAGAAAATCACAGACATCCAATGGGGAAACATCACATAATACCTCATCCTTGAAGGGTTGGATTGCATATGAAAATCGACATTGTTGGCTGACACGAAGATCTCATCCCTGGCGGAGCCACCCGATGTTGTATGGCTACAGGTGTGGTGTTGTCGATAATCTCAACTGTTTGACGACCTTTGCTGAGATGAGGTTCTTCTGGCTTCCGCTATCAACAATAAAATGTAGTGGGGTCCCCTTCACCCACATCTGTGAATGAAAAATGTGCTCCTCCTCTTCAGGATATGTGGGTTCTTCTGGTTGAATTGTTGCGGTTGCGACAATAGAAGTGGGGTTTGCGTCGATGATATGTCTTTTACCAATATTTTCAGAATCAGATTTTGAATCAGGGTTCAGCTCCTTGTCTTTGATCTTGGCCACCAATGACTATTTTGAGCGACATTCCTCGGTGTTTTGTTAGGGGATTTTGTGGAAATCACACCATTTTTCGGTGTCCTTCTTTGTCTTCCCGTGACCCTTATTTTCCTATGGCTTGGACTGGTTTTTGAGAGCCTATTTGTTAGGGTCATCTTTATCATACTTTATTTGTTGTAGATTTGCAAACCCAGAATCCCGTTTGTTCTGGTGCTTAAATTTCTGCTCAATTTTAACAACATATCGATAAGCAACATCGAGTGATGAGATGTCCAGAAAATCCATTTCAGTTTGGATGTATCTGTGTAGAGCCCCATGGTATTTCAGAACCAAATGTCATTCAAAGTCTTTGATACCCATCTTGGTGCGCAAGGTATGGAAGGTATTTGTGAACTCTGAAACTTCTTGGCCCCTCTCTTACTGCAGTGTGGTCCATCTCATGTACCGGTCCTCATAGTTTCCAATAGGGTAATATTGTTCCTTTATTGCATCCAAAAAAAAATCCCAAGTGGGCTCGGCCCCATATATTCTAGAATCATCTGTGGAACTTTTCTCCCAGTAAGCTTCCCACCAATGTTTGACATGGGGGAGAGATTTAAGGAGTGCGAAGGTGATCTTTTCCCTATCGGAAAAATTATGAACAGAGAAATAACCTTCTAAAAGATTTAACCATTTGTCTAGGGCATTCACATCTATCTGACCTTCAAATAAGGGAATATTAAAATTAACCTGTACCTTGAAAGGAGAGGGTCTTCCAAAGTGGCTATTTGATGAATATGCGTCTGTTTCTATCGACAAGCGTTGAAGGATGTGGGAAAAATTCTCCATCATTTCATCCCTCTATCATGTGAGAGCTTGCTCAAGCAATAGATTGATAGATTCGTTCGCTCTGTCGTTTTTCTTTTCTTCCACCATGGAGGGTTTATTGGGCGTGCGAGATCGATTGTATTCAAGAGAAACAAGCTTTAGACCCAACTTTATATACTCGGACCTCGTCGGGGACATGCATTGAAAAAACAATCAAGAGCAGCATGTTCGGATACCACCGATCCAGATTATTTTCGACACGAAATGAGAGCGGAGATATAATAAAGCAATGTGCAGAGATATCTCGGATATCCAATAATATAACATAAATTTATTAGAGATGAAACCATAAACACATAGATACAGTAATACACAATTTTCTATTAATGAGCGAAAATGTACAAAGACTATAAAAATATAGAGTGAAAGACTCGCTAGAATGGTGGCAGCTTATCTCTGAGAAGAGATGTGTCTGCTACTCGCATTCACAAGATGATGATTTTACAATGAGGCTCCAAAGGCATTTTTTATCATAAAGAAAATCCAAAACCCTAACCCCAGAAGATGAAAAGCCAACAATTTTGTGGACCTCGTTTTGGGTAGTTTGGTGTATCAACTTCTCGGGGGTGTAACTTTGGCATACGATCTCCATTTGGGGCGCACAATATCTCGTTGGAAAGGTATATTCGAGGAGATTAATGTAGGGGGATCAATCATTCCTTTGGCCATAATTGAGAAGCTCGATCCCGAAAAACCTTCATTTAGGTCCTCAAATTGGCCCTGGAATATAAAACGACTAAAAATAGTAAATTGCCAAAATTGCTAGAAAACTGTTTTGAGATAGTTGGAAAAGGTGGGTGGCCACCGATATCCACCTGAATCACCATAGCATGGTGATCATAATTAATGATTAATTACAAGCTGGGGGAAACATGGGTATTACATCCAAGAACATGGGATGGTCTTAAAAACATAGGACTAATTACTTGCATACTTAAGTGGAAATTTTCCATCATAAGGGTGCTTCCTCTTCTCCTCCACCCAATGGATTTATTTATACCATGAAAAGTTTGTTGGAGTAGTTATTATGCATAGGGAAGAGAAAGTTAATAAGCTAGAAAAACTATGAAATTTTCCCAAAAAGTTTCATTTTTCACATATTTTATTTTTGTAGTGCATACACAAGTTACTAAAGGGAAAGCAACATATACAAGTTGCATATGCTAGTTGTTAGATCAAGAGTAGTGTATGGATTGCCAAAGAGTGTTTTTTAAAGAGTTTGAGGAGGATTTTTGGTCTACAATTGTAGGTGGATTTGGTATTAGGGCCAATGAGTTCATCTATGCATATGGAGTGACAAAATATGCTATAACATAGACTATTGGAGCATTTGAGTGTAGTATTTGTGAGGGCCATTGGCCAACTTCATCTCATTGATAGTTTCCTTAAAGGTATATTTCTTCCTAGAAGTTGGTAGTAGAGCCTAAGTGCACCAATAAAAGGTGTAAAGATCAATGAAGGAGTTCAAATTTTTGGGTTGTAGTAGGTGAATTGATAGTTTGGAGGTAAAGGTGGTGACCTTGTATTGGTCCAAAATAGTTGTATAGATATACCAAAGTGTGAAGGGAAGTGACTAGTTTGAGCATGATGAAGTACATCCTTAGGAAGTTATCTTGGGGATACCTTAGTTACAACACTCTAGGATAATTTCAATGTATGGAAGCTGGAAGCATGGTAGGGTGGGTAAAAATATCAATGCAACAATAAGATTAGAAAGTGTGAGACCTAGATAGTTGTACAACCTTCTTAGTGGAGGATGAGTTTCCACAATAGTAGAAGGTAATTATAGTAGCAGTGAACACTCAAGTTGTAGCTACAATAGACAACATAAGAATCCAAGAGCATTGCGACAAAATTGGGAAACAAATTCTTCGTTCAAAGGAATTAATGGATAGTGAGTAGTTGCACAAGTAATTCTAGAATTGACAGTGTAAAGTGGTTGGAGAAGCGAATGTTGGGTTTTTATATTCTTTGCGGTGAAAGTCAAGTCAAGGACATAGATCGACTGATGGTCGAAGATCAAGGTGGATCAACAACAAGTCGAAGGTCGAGGAAGTCGACCGAGAAAAGTCGAAGTCGAAGATATCAACGAAAAGTCAACCGACAAGAGGTCGAAGTGCAGACGTGAGACACCTGACTAGAGACCAAATGAAGGCTAACTAGTAGTCGACTAGTAACCTAACCTGGAATTCAATTGTAACAGGATCCCGTGATTTGCAGGATTTGTAGCCAATGATATGCATGGATCTATAACCATTTTTAGGCACCAATTTTTAGGGTTTTTCCTATTGTAAAGAATATAAAGAGGCTTGTTGTAAGTTCATAAAGGACAATGAATCATAGAATGCACTTATGCAGGTAAATGCATGTGTAGTTGTAGGTTGTTGGTCATGCATATATAAGCCAATTTGGCTATAAGGTTGTTCTTTCATAGGCAAGAGGGTATGATGTTGATTGTGTCTTAGGTGTGGACTAAGGTTAGACATGTAACTTTTTATTTAGATTGAATAAGACAACAAGAGAGAAGAACACTCAAAGGAATGTTTGTTTCTCCCGATTAAGGGTTCCAGGGTAAAATATCAGTGTATTGTGTGATTGTTTGTTTCATTTACATTCTTGATTAAATTCTTCTTCTCTTCTACTAGGATTAGTGTGGAGGTGCCCTACATTTTCTGACATGTGGTATAAGAGCTTAGGTTTTCCATGACAAGTGAGTGTTCAGAGAAGTGCTATGCTTTGGTGAGTATATCAGATCTTGATTTTCCAATCTTGTATCTGAGAACTAAACCCTAGGTATAGTAAGTGTCATAAGTCATAAATTGTGTTAAAAATTGTGGTAAAGAATGGAGAGCAGTTCCATAATAAAGATAGAAAAATTCAATGGCCAGAATTTTGAGCTTTGGAAGCTTAAAATGGAAGATATTCTTGTGGATCGAGAGCAATGGACAATGGTCTGTCTAGGTACCCAGCCGACAGGCATGTCGACGAAAGAATGAGAGAAACTTGAAAGAAGAGAAAGAAGTATGATTCATATTTGTCTTGTAGATTCAGTGCTACTGAATGTCTCGGGAGAATATTCATCCAAGAAAATGTGGGACAAGCTGGGATGCTTATACTAGTCTAAATATATGGTAAATAAGTTGTTTCTCAGAAATAAAATGTATCTTCTGAGGATGAGTGATGGAAGTTCGGTGACTGAGCATTTAAATGCATTTAATACCATGTTAATCCAGTTATCATCTGTGGATATTAAGATCATTGATGAGGAGAAGTGTATAAACCTATTATTTTCTTTTCCATACTCTTGGGATAGCTTAGTCATGGTTATTGGTAGTAATACAATCACACTAGCGCTAGAAGATGTCGTTGCTTCTATGTTGTCTGAATAAATGAGAAGGAATAACATGGAAGGATCAAACACATATTCTCTGGCAGTGAGAGGCTGACCTATAGACAAAGATAAAGGAAGATTCTCTAATAGAACGTTCAAGTCATCCATAATTTCGTTCCTTTGTCGCACACATGATTCCTTCAACAACATTTTAAAAGGATCTTTTGATCCATCATCTTTCTTCTCATCCCCCATGGGTTTTTTTCAGGCTCAACATGGTCGATCTTGCAAAGGATCGACTGGTTCGAGTCCCAACTTCTTGTAACCATATCTTGTTAGGGACATGCATGAAAAAAATAAATGAAGAGCAGACCGCTCTAATACCACTGATCCAGATTTATGAGTGGAACAAAAAGAATAATAGGCTGAATACAATAACACAAAGATACTAAGAGAAACAAAATATATCCAATGAACAATAACTTCTATTGAATAAATAAAATAGGTTGAAACTGTAAAAATGCAGAACTAAAAACAACTTGCTCGAATGGTGGTAGTTATCTTTGAGAAGAGATGTGGATGCTATGCACATTTTTCTGAGCATAATGATTACAATGAGGCTCTAGAATAATTTTTAATATTACTCATGAATTCTAAAACCCTAGACATCCAAAAACTTAACCCTAGAAGATAAAACACTAAAATTTATGTGGGCCCCGATGGGTAAGTTGGTACCTCAACTTCCCTGGTTCATAACTGTTGCATACAATCTTTGTTTTAGGTGAGTGATAGTCCGTTGGAAAGGTATTTTCAAGAAATACATATTATTCCATCAAACTCTAAATTATTCTATAGTTTGACTGTGGCAAGCCAAAAAACACTGTTTAGGGCCCCAAAACGATCCTGGAAGTATAAAAAGATGTAATGACATGAAAACATAAAAAAAAAATCCATTTTGATTAGGTGCGCGGCCACCAATATCCACCTGGAAGCTGTGTAGGGCTTCAGACAACCCTGAAATTGTAGAAGCCACCATTACAAAGAATTACATAACAACGTGTTGAAGTAAAAACTGTTAAGAGGAGCCAGTTGGAATAGGTGGGTGGCCACCAATATCCACCTGGATCATTGGTTGCAACAACTGTAAGAACTTCAAGAAACATATACGTATTAAGTGAAATTGGAAATGAAAAGTTTTTTCTATGAAAGGAAGATGAAGTTTGGCTATGAAACAAAAGAATGGGTCACATAAGCTTTGATAACCTCATCAAAGTCAGGAACAAGGAAGTAGTCAGAGAAATGCCCCAGATCACGAAGCCAACTAACACATTATGCAAACATTGTCAACAAGGAAAGAAAACAAAGACCAGGTTCAAATCAAAGGAATACTCCACAACAAGACCATTGGAAATTTTGCATACTGATCTAGTTGGACCAATTGGAACAAAGAGTTTAAAATGGGATGATTGCAGTTTGTTTTCTTAGGAAGAAATAAGAAGCATTTGAAAAATTCAAGGTATATAAGGAAATGGTTTAAAATGAAATGGATTCAAAATCAAATGTTTGAGATATGACAATGGAGGAGAGTTTACTTCAAAGGAATTTATGAATTTATGAAGCAAGAATGGAATAAAAATACAATTCTTCGTTGCTAGGACACTTCAACAAAATGGAGTTGTCGAAAGGAAGAACATGACAGTACAATAAATGGCTCGAACAATGTTAATGTATTCTAAGTTGACATATGTATTTTGGACACATGAAGTGCATACATTAGTTCACATTCAAAGCAGAGTAATGATCATAAACAACAATGATAAAACAATCTATGATCTATGGAAAGGAAGACCAACGAATGTGAAGCACTTCATAGCTTTTGGAATCAAATGCTACATCAAAAGAGAAGATGGAAGAATAGGAAAGTTTGATTCTCGTGTGGACAAATGCATACTTGTTGGGTACTCGAGTACAAGGAAATCATATAAATGTTTCAATCTAAGTCTCAACAAAGTTGTGGAAATCATCAATGTAACAATTGGTGAGACAGGTGGACAAAAAATAAAGGAAGAATAAAATGAGTCAATGGAACATGTTTATGAAGAAGAAGCAAAGGATGAAAAAGTAGCAGAAGGGGAAGATGAAGAAGATCAAATAGAAGTAGAAGAGAAAGAACAACAAGTACCTTCAAAGACACCTAGAAAGCAGATACAGAAGAATCATCCCTCAGATCAGATTATTGGGAACAAATATGCAGGAGTTGAGACTAGACGATGAATTCGTTCACCATAACAACTGCACCTAGCACTCTTATCCTCGATTGAACAAAATAGTTTTGAAGAAGCCAACAAGGATGAATTCTGGATAAAGGATATGTATGAAGAGTTGGATCGGATAGATAATAATAACACTTGGGAATTGGTTCCAAGACCAAGTGATCTGAACTCAGGGGTGATAAGTTTCCAATAATTGGTTGATTATGTCACTCCTTCAAAAGGGTCAGTTCTAGATCGTTTTACTTAAGAGATGTGAAATTAAAGGTAAAGTTGAAGTCTTATGCAATTGAATTTGAAGTGAATGAAAACTATTTAGTTTATCTTATGTGTGATATGGCATGCTTTCATTTAACATCCTATGTGCGGAAATTCATGGAAAAACAACATAAGAACATAATACACATAATGGATATGACACTTCCCTTGATAACAGAGTTCACCCAATGTGGGCTACCTCTTTGGGTCATGCTCTAAAGCCTGACCACTTTTTTCTCCTCGCTGTAATGATGTCACTCCTTTACAAGTTGTAAGGCCAAAGTCCCTTTTCGGTTACGGAAACAAGAGATCGGAATGTGATTAGGAATGTATACAAGCTTCACAAGTTTTGATACTCATGAGACATCCATGATGCTGGCATGGACATCATTCCCACATAATCAATACATAAAAAGAGGAACAAATAAAATATGACCCCCATCAACATGGAGCCATCAAAAGCTTTATATCTACTACTCATATCCAAGCATAAATATGTAGCCCATACAAAGATCCTGAAACCACGGGATTCAGAACTGCTTAATTGGCCACTTATCATGCAAGTGCCACAATTTCTCTGTCACATATAACTGTTTGATTTGATGTGAAAGAAGAGAAGAAAAGAATAGATAGAAGGAATAAGTTGATCTTGTTTCCTTAATGCAACCTCTCTATGTTCCTTTAGACCTGTAACACACATGCTATGCTGCAACATTTAATGACAAAACAACATAATGAAAAGCATGCTTACATTAGCTTCTCCAGAAGTTAGCTTGCTGATCTGAAGCTCTACTACAAAAAAAAAACCTCATCATTGGATTCGTGTTGCCGAAATACCTAAAAATGACTGTAAAATCGTCTCCATATGAGTCAGACACTTTCAGGCCCAAGAGACACCTCTGCCTCGGTTACCATGCCACTGCCTCTACAATAAATGACTCATTCTAGAGATAATCTACAAAATATTTTCTTAGATCAGAAAACTAACACCACCACTACGTTCGTGGCATTATTTTACTTAAAAATGATTGTCTCCATGCCTCAATCCATGTCAGACACTTTTTGGCCCAAAAGGCACCCCTACCTTGGTTTGCGTGCCACTGCTCCTGCAATTAATGCTGAAAATCTCAAACTGCGTGCCAAAATCTTTACCAGGACGTAAAATTCCTTACAATTCCATACAGACATGCTCAGTTCTCCACTCTCGTGCTCGGTGTGTCGAACTCTGCCCTGGAGCCCCCTTCTTATACAATTTTTCAGGCAGTTGTGCATTGATGAGGAAGTTGGTGGAGTGGTTAGCGGAGATAGTTTTAGGGAGTTGTTTGGTGGAGGTCCCGGGGTCGAATCCCACTAGACTCCCCATTTGGCACATAGTTATAACCATTTTGGTATGCCCAGCTAAATTTGGGGGGCAACCGCTAGAAAGGCAGACCTGCTAAATATGGCGGAAATGCCACTAAAATGGCAGGCGATTGTCAATTTTTGGCAAATAATTTTGGTGCATAGTTAGTGGTTACTAAATATAGTGACTCTTCTTTATATAGAGGAATTTTT
>ML806723.1:22882-42863 GCA_009831015.1 Picea engelmannii
GACATCTTCTAGCGCTAGTGTGATTGTATTACTACCAATAACCATGACTAAGCTATCCCAAGAGTATGGAAAAGAAAATAATAGGTTTATACACTTCTCCTCATCAATGATCTTAATATCCACAGATGATAACTGGATTAACATGGTATTAAATGCATTTAAATGCTCAGTCACCGAACTTCCATCACTCATCCTCAGAAGATACATTTTATTTCTGAGAAACAACTTATTTACCATATATTTAGACTAGTATAAGCATCCCAGCTTGTCCCACATTTTCTTGGATGAATATTCTCCCGAGACATTCAGTAGCACTGAATCTACAAGACAAATATGAATCATACTTCTTTCTCTTCTTTCAAGTTTCTCTCATTCTTTCGTCGACATGCCTGTCGGCTGGGTACCTAGACAGACCATTGTCCATTGCTCTCGATCCACAAGAATATCTTCCATTTTAAGCTTCCAAAGCTCAAAATTCTGGCCATTGAATTTTTCTATCTTTATTATGGAACTGCTCTCCATTCTTTACCACAATTTTTAACACAATTTATGACTTATGACACTTACTATACCTAGGGTTTAGTTCTCAGATACAAGATTGGAAAATCAAGATCTGATATACTCACCAAAGCATAGCACTTCTCTGAACACTCACTTGTCATGGAAAACCTAAGCTCTTATACCACATGTCAGAAAATGTAGGGCACCTCCACACTAATCCTAGTAGAAGAGAAGAAGAATTTAATCAAGAATGTAAATGAAACAAACAATCACACAATACACTGATATTTTACCCTGGAACCCTTAATCGGGAGAAACAAACATTCCTTTGAGTGTTCTTCTCTCTTGTTGTCTTATTCAATCTAAATAAAAAGTTACATGTCTAACCTTAGTCCACACCTAAGACACAATCAACATCATACCCTCTTGCCTATGAAAGAACAACCTTATAGCCAAATTGGCTTATATATGCATGACCAACAACCTACAACTACACATGCATTTACCTGCATAAGTGCATTCTATGATTCATTGTCCTTTATGAACTTACAACAAGCCTCTTTATATTCTTTACAATAGGAAAAACCCTAAAAATTGGTGCCTAAAAATGGTTATAGATCCATGCATATCATTGGCTACAAATCCTGCAAATCACGGGATCCTGTTACAATTGAATTCCAGGTTAGGTTACTAGTCGACTACTAGTTAGCCTTCATTTGGTCTCTAGTCAGGTGTCTCACGTCTGCACTTCGACCTCTTGTCGGTTGACTTTTCGTTGATATCTTCGACTTCGACTTTTCTCGGTCGACTTCCTCGACCTTCGACTTGTTGTTGATCCACCTTGATCTTCGACCATCAGTCGATCTATGTCCTTGACTTGACTTTCACCGCAAAGAATATAAAAACCCAACATTCGCTTCTCCAACCACTTTACACTGTCAATTCTAGAATTACTTGTGCAACTACTCACTATCCATTAATTCCTTTGAACGAAGAATTTGTTTCCCAATTTTGTCGCAATGCTCTTGGATTCTTATGTTGTCTATTGTAGCTACAACTTGAGTGTTCACTGCTACTATAATTACCTTCTACTATTGTGGAAACTCATCCTCCACTAAGAAGGTTGTACAACTATCTAGGTCTCACACTTTCTAATCTTATTGTTGCATTGATATTTTTACCCACCCTACCATGCTTCCAGCTTCCATACATTGAAATTATCCTAGAGTGTTGTAACTAAGGTATCCCCAAGATAACTTCCTAAGGATGTACTTCATCATGCTCAAACTAGTCACTTCCCTTCACACTTTGGTATATCTATACAACTATTTTGGACCAATACAAGGTCACCACCTTTACCTCCAAACTATCAATTCACCTACTACAACCCAAAAATTTGAACTCCTTCATTGATCTTTACACCTTTTATTGGTGCACTTAGGCTCTACTACCAACTTCTAGGAAGAAATATACCTTTAAGGAAACTATCAATGAGATGAAGTTGGCCAATGGCCCTCACAAATACTACACTCAAATGCTCCAATAGTCTATGTTATAGCATATTTTGTCACTCCATATGCATAGATGAACTCATTGGCCCTAATACCAAATCCACCTACAATTGTAGACCAAAAATCCTCCTCAAACTCTTTAAAAAACACTCTTTGGCAATCCATACACTACTCTTGATCTAACAACTAGCATATGCAACTTGTATATGTTGCTTTCCCTTTAGTAACTTGTGTATGCACTACAAAAATAAAATATGTGAAAAATGAAACTTTTTGGGAAAATTTCATAGTTTTTCTAGCTTATTAACTTTCTCTTCCCTATGCATAATAACTACTCCAACAAACTTTTCATGGTATAAATAAATCCATTGGGTGGAGGAGAAGAGGAAGCACCCTTATGATGGAAAATTTCCACTTAAGTATGCAAGTAATTAGTCCTATGTTTTTAAGACCATCCCATGTTCTTGGATGTAATACCCATGTTTCCCCCAGCTTGTAATTAATCATTAATTATGATCACCATGCTATGGTGATTCAGGTGGATATCGGTGGCCACCCACCTTTTCCAACTATCTCAAAACAGTTTTCTAGCAATTTTGGCAATTTACTATTTTTAGTCGTTTTATATTCCAGGGCCAATTTGAGGACCTAAATGAAGGTTTTTCGGGATCGAGCTTCTCAATTATGGCCAAAGGAATGATTGATCCCCCTACATTAATCTCCTCGAATATACCTTTCCAACGAGATATTGTGCGCCCCAAATGGAGATCGTATGCCAAAGTTACACCCCCGAGAAGTTGATACACCAAACTACCCAAAACGAGGTCCACAAAATTGTTGGCTTTTCATCTTCTGGGGTTAGGGTTTTGGATTTTCTTTATGATAAAAAATGCCTTTGGAGCCTCATTGTAAAATCATCATCTTGTGAATGCGAGTAGCAGACACATCTCTTCTCAGAGATAAGCTGCCACCATTCTAGCGAGTCTTTCACTCTATATTTTTATAGTCTTTGTACATTTTCGCTCATTAATAGAAAATTGTGTATTACTGTATCTATGTGTTTATGGTTTCATCTCTAATAAATTTATGTTATATTATTGGATATCCGAGATATCTCTGCACATTGCTTTATTATATCTCCGCTCTCATTTCGTGTCGAAAATAATCTGGATCGGTGGTATCCGAACATGCTGCTCTTGATTGTTTTTTCAATGCATGTCCCCGACGAGGTCCGAGTATATAAAGTTGGGTCTAAAGCTTGTTTCTCTTGAATACAATCGATCTCGCACGCCCAATAAACCCTCCATGGTGGAAGAAAAGAAAAACGACAGAGCGAACGAATCTATCAATCTATTGCTTGAGCAAGCTCTCACATGATAGAGGGATGAAATGATGGAGAATTTTTCCCACATCCTTCAACGCTTGTCGATAGAAACAGACGCATATTCATCAAATAGCCACTTTGGAAGACCCTCTCCTTTCAAGGTACAGGTTAATTTTAATATTCCCTTATTTGAAGGTCAGATAGATGTGAATGCCCTAGACAAATGGTTAAATCTTTTAGAAGGTTATTTCTCTGTTCATAATTTTTCCGATAGGGAAAAGATCACCTTCGCACTCCTTAAATCTCTCCCCCATGTCAAACATTGGTGGGAAGCTTACTGGGAGAAAAGTTCCACAGATGATTCTAGAATATATGGGGCCGAGCCCACTTGGGATTTTTTTTTGGATGCAATAAAGGAACAATATTACCCTATTGGAAACTATGAGGACCGGTACATGAGATGGACCACACTGCAGTAAGAGAGGGGCCAAGAAGTTTCAGAGTTCACAAATACCTTCCATACCTTGCGCACCAAGATGGGTATCAAAGACTTTGAATGACATTTGGTTCTGAAATACCATGGGGCTCTACACAGATACATCCAAACTGAAATGGATTTTCTGGACATCTCATCACTCGATGTTGCTTATCGATATGTTGTTAAAATTGAGCAGAAATTTAAGCACCAGAACAAACGGGATTCTGGGTTTGCAAATCTACAACAAATAAAGTATGATAAAGATGACCCTAACAAATAGGCTCTCAAAAACCAGTCCAAGCCATAGGAAAATAAGGGTCACGGGAAGACAAAGAAGGACACCGAAAAATGGTGTGATTTCCACAAAATCCCCTAACAAAACACCGAGGAATGTCGCTCAAAATAGTCATTGGTGGCCAAGATCAAAGACAAGGAGCTGAACCCTGATTCAAAATCTGATTCTGAAAATATTGGTAAAAGACATATCATCGACGCAAACCCCACTTCTATTGTCGCAACCGCAACAATTCAACCAGAAGAACCCACATATCCTGAAGAGGAGGAGCACATTTTTCATTCACAGATGTGGGTGAAGGGGACCCCACTACATTTTATTGTTGATAGCGGAAGCCAGAAGAACCTCATCTCAGCAAAGGTCGTCAAACAGTTGAGATTATCGACAACACCACACCTGTAGCCATACAACATCGGGTGGCTCCGCCAGGGATGAGATCTTCGTGTCAGCCAACAATGTCGATTTTCATATGCAATCCAACCCTTCAAGGATGAGGTATTATGTGATGTTTCCCCATTGGATGTCTGTGATTTTCTCTTGGGCCAACCATATACGTGGAAGCGCCATGTTGTTTATGAGTCTCGACCTCGCAGTTTCATTTTTTCTTTGGGGGGTCATTTCTACAGAATACCAGAGGTAGTTATGATTATTGTTCCACCTAAACAGTTTCGCAAGGTAGTATCTCATACTACAAAATTTAGCTTCTTCACAGTCTGTTCAAAAGGTGAACAAAAGGATATTGCAACCACTACATCCTCGGCCCAAGCACCTTCTATCCAACAGAAGAAGGTCGACAAGATTGCAGAAAAGTGTAAAGATTCCTTCTGCACATAGGAATATCATGTAGCCAGACTGGTTAAAAAGGTCCAACCCTTCCAGCCACATGTTCGTGACAACCTTCAACAAGCTAAGCAACACAACTTCTCCAACAAGGAAAGCAACTCATCAAGATGCAGATTCAACAAACGCTTTTCCCTCTCCCTCGAGCACTCAACGCAATGAATACCATTGTTTCCTAAGGAGGGAATATTGATCCAGGTGGATATAGGTGGCAACCCACCTTTTCCAACTAGCTCAAAACAGTTTTCTAGCAATTTTGACAATTTACTATTTTTAGCAGTTTTAACTTTCGAGGCCATTTGAGGGCCTAAATGAAGGTTTTTCGGGATAGAGATTCCTAATTATATCCAAAGGCATGATTAATCCCCCTAAATGAATCTCCTCAACGATACCTTTCCAACAAGCTATCGTGCACCCCAAACAAAGATCGTATGCCAAAGTTATGCACCCGGGAAGTTGATACACCAAACTACCCAAAATGGGGTCCACAAAACTGTTGGCTTTTCATCTTCCGGGGTTAGTTTTTTGGATTTTCTTTATGATAAAAATTCCTTTGGAGCCTCATTGTAAAATCATCATCTTGCAAATGCGAGTAGCGGACACATCTCTTCTCAGAGATAAGCTGCCACCATTCTAGCTAGTCTTTCACTCTGTATTTTTACAGTCTTTGTACATTTTGCTCATTAATAGAAAATTTTGTATTACTGTATCTCTGTGTTTATGGTTTCAACTCTGATACATTTCTTTTATATTATTGGATATCTGAGATATCTATGTACATTGATTTATTATATATCCGCTCTCATTTTGTGCCAAAAATGATCCGGATCATATGGCATGGGAACAATGTAAATGTATTATTGTTTTTATTGCCAATAAATGACTGTGGGGGGGTGAAGCCTTGAATTACTGGCCATGATATCACTAGAGGAAAGAGTGAGGAAATTGTAGAGAGGGTTCATTATGTCAAAATGACCCAAATTCTCCTTGTTGAAATAATAAGCCTCCTCCTGATCCCAAGGAAAAATTAGTTAATGAAAGAAGGACTGGTGGTTGAACAATCAACTACCCCCATGAATGGAAGCATGGAGAGTATGGTTGAGGAGACATAATACTGTTAGCATGAAGTACCACAGAGTGCAGTTTTCCTGCAGGCCCAGACTGACCTGAGTTTCTTCTGATAGAAGGAACACGACAGGTCCAAAACCTTCCTGGGGAGGAAAAAGGTGTGCAAGAATACACACGAAGGAAGACAATAAGGAGACACATTGAGAGGGGGTGTGCGACCTGGATATACAAAGAGAAAGAGGAAGAGCATGGGAGGATCTCCAGCTGAGAAGAAGAACTGGAATATTAAGTTGTTCTGGTTACTGGAGAGAACAAGAGAAAGGATCTTTGATAACTTGCAGAAAATAAACTTGAGCAAAAGGTTGTGAGCCTAATGCTAAGGGAGCATCTGATAAACCTCGCAGAGGCTGTGACAGAGAAAGAACCTATGAGAAACTGCAAAAGTTCCCTAGTGATATCATGGCTTGGCACGAGGGTGGCCAGAGTGCTAAGAATGAATGCCTCTAACCCTACACTTCATTGGAAAAGAGAACACCTACAGTCAGTGGTCGGTGATTGACTGTAATAGATAAGCATTTCATTTACCATGTGAACTTGAATCAAAATGCATGATTTGAAAGTCTGTAATTGTGATAAATTGTACCTCACATGAAATTGATGGTAATAGTGCTTATTTTTCTTCTGTAAACTGTTGCACTTGAATGGTTGTAAGATGAAAATTTTGGCCTCTAGGCTAGTTGGGAAATCCTCAAGGTATTTTTCCCAGGGATCAACTTCATAGTTCTAGAGTCGGGGTAAACTCTACGGGACTGCTACAGTCCCGTTGATCCTTCGAAAACACATTTCCCTGTTTTAGAATTTAAGTTTTATGAATGGAGGACACTCCCTTCAATTTAGTTGTCCAAGTAACCATGAGCTCATGCCCATGGCCTTAACCAAATTTTGATTAAGAGCTAAGGGTGTGGCCCTCGGAACTTGTCAAAAAACTCATATGACTAGGACCATGGAACCCAACGTTACACCCAACGAGAGCTAAGCCTTCTGATCTTCGGGGCTTCGGGGGTCTGGAGCTCTAGGATGTTGGAATCCTCATAGCATACATATTGTGCCAAAGGTGACCTATCAAACTGGTAACTTAACGGATGACCAACGACTGGCGGTCAGTTACCTGTAATTGTGGGATTTGTCCCCTTGCTAAACCCCAGTCAACTTCTCGATCGCAAGGTAATGCGAGCCGTAGATCTGAGCATATTCAGGATCTCCCCTGATAGTTGGGTCTACACCATGGTCAGTCTGATGTTGACCTCTTCGAGAGAACATAGGTTTTATAACACCAAAACCCTCAAATATCGAAGTCACAAAGTAATGTGGGTCGTCGATCTAAGGATCCTCTGGGATCCCTCTCGACCATTTGATCGTGGGGACGCACGTATCACGTCGAGATCACATGGGAGTCCATGTGTCGAGCAACGATGATCCCATGTGTGGTGACCTTGTGGCATTGTAAAGAGATGTCGTGACCTGAGGCATGTGCCACAAATCTTTCCAGCATATTTCAGGTTGACAGGTGTCCCTCTAGGAGTGGTCTAACACTAATACCTAGGGACCTTTGATCTAGAGTTGAGATCCATTGATCTGGGGAGACCATTGTGAACCTCTCCCAACCATCTGATCAACTAGTGGAAGGATTATCGTATAGCACTTCGACGAAGTTCTACTCCAGAAGAAAAGGAGTGCTAAATGGGTGGAACCCCCAAATGTCGAACTCGCGAAGCGACGAGGACCATCGATCTGAGGATGCGTCGGGATCCCTTCTGATTGTTGGATCTAGACCATGGTCATCTCAACGCTAACCACTCCGGGATAAAAAAGGAAATTACATAGCCAAACCCCCAATCTCCGACGTCGCAAAGCAATGGAGGTCGTAGATCTGTGGGTCTACGTGGACCTATCTCGACCATGGGATAAAAATTATGGGGAGATATGCTAGCAGGAGTTCATACTTTGGAGCTCCAGGTGATTTAGCGGGTAGGAGAGTCTGGGGTTTCCCAACGGTTGTCATTCTAGAGTGACGTGACATGTTGACATCACCTAGAGTGATGTGGACCCATGGTTGGCATGCCACGTGTCACCTTGATTCGTGATTTTTAAAGGCCGTATATGCCAATTGGAATGTGACACATATCACCCATTGATAGGGCCATGTGTCAAATTTATCCTTTGTCGTGTGTCAACCCCTGGGGGTGCGTAGTTGCTTGACCTAATAGTTATTGGGACCTCGAGAGCTCGGGAGTTCGGAACTAAGGGAAGCGTAGGTTGTTATAACATATGCTCAAAAGGGGTCTAAGTTTGGAGCTACGTGGCAGGACCTCGGGAGTTTGAGAATTTTACAGGTATGTTCATAACAACACAAGGAGGAGCCTCACTGAAGGCCAGAGCCATGTGGTAGGATTCCGGGACTTTGGGACTCCGAGAATGATTCAGACATGGATAGGAAGGATGAAGGGTCGAAGGCTCGGTAATCACGAAGGAACATGGAACATCCCTTGTAACCACCTATCCAACGGCCATGTCATCGCTAAGGGATGACAACCATGGTCAAGTCCGTTCTAGGTGGAATGGTATGAATGAGATGAACCCATGTGGGTGCCATGTGGCCTTTGACCAATGATTCCTGAAGAGCTTCAGAAGTGCATAACCTCCAATCCAGAGCTCGGATTTGAGCATGGTAATAGTCGTTGGAAATATCTTGACGAGCAGGAGGTTATGGAGATCTCGGGAAGAGGATTCAAAATGATGGAGGAAAGCGAAATTTTGATGCCCCATCCCTTAAAAAGGTATTTAAGGGGTTGGGTGTGTTACATTGGAAACCCTTTTTTCTAGCACCCTTTCCCTCATTATCTTGTTGAGAGAAAGGGACTACTTCTCTTTCTATCACTCACTTGGAGTAAGGAGCATAGAGGTTAAGTTGTCTTCAAAGGCCCAGGAAAAGGAATCCACAAGGTGGTTCCCGACAGTGTCGTAGTAAGGATCGGGTGAATTCTCTCTTTGTTATTTGTTGTTCGTTTAATATATGATAAATCTCTTCTTTATTTCCCCAAACTTGTGTAATTCGATGAATTTCATTATGATTGTGATTATGTGTTTGGTAGGTTACTAAATTTCTAATACTAGTTAGTTTAGGTAGTTAAAATTCAGTTATTATAACTACTTTATTTGCAGTTTTTTTCTTCTTTGTGTGTAGATCGGAAAAGGATATATCGGAATGAGAGATTGGAGTGAGGATATTCAAGTGGAATCTACTTCGAACTTCAGTGTCTGGGTAAGTGGTTTCTAACCATTGGTAGTTATTAAGTTGCATATTTTTACTACTTCTTGTTTCTAGTTAGTTATTTGGATTGTCCCATTCTATTGTGACCTCAACCCTTTCCATTGGGGTGAAGATCATGTAATAGCTTGTCCAAAGTTTAATAAGTGCAATGACCCAACCAAAACGAATTCCATACCTCTTTCTTAAGGGAGGAAATTCTACACCATTACTTATATTTCCTTCAAGCAATGATCCCATGATTTCTAGTTCATCTTGACAACCATCCTTAAACTACCCAAGGAGTGCTCTACCTCACCTAGGTCCCCATATGCGAAGGAAGGAAAACATCTTCCTTGTCAACTTAGTCTATTTTCTTGTCTAAACCATTTAGGTTGAATGCACACATTTCTTATTCAACTCCTTCATTGGATTCATCTTCTTCTTTAGCACTGTCATTGCAATTGCATAAGGAAAGGTCTTCACCTCTTCCTCAAGTTCATCAATTTTCCTCTTATAGCACAACAATTTCATGAAGGAACTAATGCATTAGTTCCTCCTTGCCTACTATCCTACTTCTTGAACAATATATTTCCTAAACCAACATTAGTTTGGAGAAGAGGATGATCTCTTTCCATCACACATTTCATCCTTATAATAAATTCACTCCCCCTCTATCAATCTTTCACTAATCTAGGTACCTCTATTGATGCTCTAGGATCCACTGCCTACTTCTAGGCAACTAGCCATTTGATTTAGTAATGAAAGGAGGGTGGAAGGGGGATACCAAGGCCACCTCCAACAATTGTGTCAAGGATCTATCCAAAATATATTATAGGATTTAACCCAACAAACTTTTGACCTTCTATCATGGGTGCTCCCAAACCTGTTGCTAAGGAACACAAAACTTGCAAGGTGCCCACTAATGTTTGGTCATCCTATGTTGCAATATTCTTCCCTTTCTCCTTGGTTTCACCCAAATATACCTTCCAAGTGTTGTGAACCTCTAATCTTGGTCTTGGATCTAACTATTCTTGGTTTTCTTCCAAGACTATGTCTTTTCAAGGGAATTTTTTTACATAGTGGTTTTGGTCACATAGAAAACATGCAACCCATTGTTGTTGTACTATAGCCTTGTATTTTTTTCTACTATTAGATGTCTCACTAGGTTGAAATCGTGATTTTTCTTGGTCCACCAAGATTTCTTGAATTTTTCTTTGCAAACTTGAGTTTCTCCCAAGTTTGTTTCAACACTTGAGGTCATGTGGCATTGTCTTTCCTCGATCATAGGGGCTTGGCCAACCTGTACCTACTACAACCAAACTATTCACCTTCACTTAAGGCATGCCCATAATTTTTCCATAATCTACAATATGTCAAATGCAAATAAGTCCTACTCAACCAAGCTCATTCAACAGTAGGAACACATTCAACCATGACCTTTAAAACATACCATCAATACTTTAACACTTAGTCAATATTTCAATACTTAGCCAATACAAAGCAAAGGAAGGAACAATAGAATCCAAAAATCATAAAGATTCCACAACACACATGTATAGGTGGCACCTAAGGTAGGTGCCTTAACTTTATTATATGATGAATGCCACATATATACAACAAGGGAGGTGTAACCTTATACCTACAACTCCATTATAAATGTACAATGAATCTAAGGAAATATATACTTCTATCTACTACCTAATAGACTCGCATATTCCATCCCCTGAAGAAACCATAGGCATGCCTCTTATAGGTCCTGTCTTCTTTTTCTTCTCACTCAACTAGTGCAATTCACCCTATTGTGTCTAAACCTGAACTTAGCACAATCATAGAGATCCTTTACACTTTGTGTGAATGATGATCAATGTCTTACCACCTTTAAGTCATCCACCATTTATACAAGATTTTTCTTACACTTGCAAGCCCCTACAAGCCTAAGTGGATTGAAGTGCATCCAAGTGCATTCAATGGATGTGTGCCCAATGAGTGTGTCCCGTGATTTTTCTACATGAATACTTGTGCTTGAAGGAACTTTTTTCATTCGTTGCAACCCCCAAGTTTGGAACACCCAACTCCATGGGTCCATATGTAACCCAAGTACCTGAGTCTATAAAATCTAGTCAAGTTCTCTTGACACTTTGTCCATCATTCTTAGTGCATGTCTATGGATGAGGTTTTCTATGAAAACCATATTTTCCTTTCCTTGCCAAGTTCCCTTCCAAGATTCTCTTGGTCTGGCCAACTAATTTGAGCTGCCAAGGTCTATGGTGCACCTAGTATGAGCAAGGGCACCTGACATGTCCATGGTGTGCCTTGCCAATGGGCCAAGGCACTCCAAAGATGACTCTTCTAGCCATCAACCTTATGTCAAGTTAATGACCATCAAGGTAATTATGTGGCAAAGGTGCTTGAATCCTTTCAAGGCTTGGGCCTTATAGGCATCCTCTTCCATTATTCCCTAAAAATGGAGCGAGGAGGTAGTATCCCTAGTCTATGCTCTCATGAGCTTCTCTTTCATTAATTTTTGTTGTTGTGAGATAAAAACCTATCTTTCTTCATGTTAGTCGACATATAAGTGTACAATAAGTACTTTATTAGAGCTTCACTCTCCACTGGTGGGAGAGAATGGCTTCTAAATAAATGATAGGGTAGGGCATTTTACTTTTACTTTTAAGATTTTTTATTACAACATGTTTCTAGACTTGCTTAATCTTTCTATATTTTTCCATAGATATACTACACCCCTAAACTTCACAACTAGATAAAAACCATGCCAAATAGAAAACAAATTGTCCAAGATCCTCACAACCAAATAACAAGTGTGTTAAGACAAACATTTTTGTCCCAACTCCTCACACCTAAATAACAAGCATGTCAAAGATAAGATGTTTTTGTCCCACCACTAATTTTTTTTATAACACTACAATTTCATAGAGGATGTTAAATCCAAGATAATTATATAAAGGAACTTCTTCCAAATTATAGTTTTCAAATTTGTGGTTATCAAACAAAATTAGGATATGAGCCTATAGCTCAATATGGAAAGATTCTATCAAATACATACATAAAATTAAAAATAATCAGACTTTCAACAATTAACCCATACTCTCTATACTTAAATCAATGTATCCATCTTAACCCATACAACTCTAGCACTAATTAATTTATATTCATGTTCTCTCTCTGTACTAAGAGAAACAAAATCTATCTTCCATATTCAACTATGAAAATTTGTTTCCCCTAATTTCAATAAAACCTCCCCAAAAACCTTAACTGTCCATTCATGGTCAATCCTAAGTGCAAAACTACAAGAAATTTAAGATGTTATCGTGATAAGAGAAACATGTGCAGCAATATAAAAAGAATTTTGCAGCATGAGGGAGAGAAGAAATTGATTTTTGGATATGTTGAGGTCCTATCTGCCCAGAGCACAACATAGATTTTTCTGGCATATCTGCAATAGTATTTCAAATAGTGCTTATAATCATTCCCATTCGATAAAAATACTCAATAAAAGTGTATATTCGGCAATATTATATAAGAATTGGTCCTCAATAGAAATCCAAAATGCAAAGAACGGAAGGTTCTGTAAAAAAATGTATTGTCCCAGCCGGCAATGATAGAATATAGGTTTAAGATTACTTAGAAGCATTTATTATAATAATAAATGTAAAATTTTAAATAGGATAAACAAATTAAATGCAACAACTTAGTAAAGCTTGTAAAGAATTAGGACAATTTTTTATTAATAGTAAATTTTAAACTTTCAAGGAGTCCAGACAAATTCACTCTAAAGTTTTTAAGTGATTAAACAAATTTATTGTAACAATAAATGTAAAGCTTTAAAGAGTAAAAACAAATTCACAGTAATAACTTCAATAAATATTTTAAAGAGTAGAGATAACCTTTGCATGACTTCATAGCCATGGATGGCAGCAATGAGCTTTAAAGGGGTGAAGACAAATTCAGAGTAGTAACTTCAATAAAGATTTTAAAGAGCCTAGATAACCTTTGCATAACTCCATGGATGGAAATAATGCTTTTCACAAGCTTATACATATTTTTTTTTGCAAAATATCACATAAAGTTAATCTTCAAAACCACATTTTTTTCATAAAATGGCCATGGAGGAAAGCAATTCTTTCACAAGCTCGTATATAATTTTCTACAAAATATCACACCGTTAACACTCAAAACCACAAGTTTTACAATTTTCACAAGCTCATACAAAATTTTCTACAAAATATCACACCATTAACCCTCAAAACCACAATTTTTACATAAAATCCACAAGCTCATTTAAAGATTTAAGTCTTCATGTTGAAATACACAAATAGCAGACAAATTTTTCTTAATAATAAATTTTAAAGTTTTGAGTCTAGACAAAAAGTTTTTTTAAATGCTTAGACAAATTCATTGTAATAATAAATCTAAAACTTTAAGAATGGATAACAACTTATATACTTTTCAGCAATTAAGAAAAGTGAACAAATTGCAAATGATCATTAATGTTTTATATATATATATATATATATATAGTGTGATCTCTCACTACTCAAATCAACGTAGAATTTATAAAATGTTTAAAAGGATCAAATCTTGAAGGTGCAAACATTTCTTCAAGTTTTACATTTTAAAAGAAGTTTGTACCTAGATAAATTTGATCCCTCCATCTTAAATTAAGATGAATCTAAAATAATAATAATTTTAATATACAATTTAAAAAAAATCAAAACATTTTTACAAAATAATTTTTAGAAAAAAAATTGAAATTATATTAATAATTTGTTTATCATACTTTTTTTATTATTATTTAATAAATAAAAAAATTCATACATAACTTGAACCCACAATCAAATCACTAAACCCTACATCAACCAACCTAATTATCATAGGTATACTAGCATACGTTTACTATTCATACTATAATAGTGATCCTCTTATTAAGTCTTTATAATTAACAAAATACATATTTTTTTAAAATCATTTTTAATTTATAAATATTATTTATATGATATTAAAGATTTTTTATAATTAACAAAATACCTATTTTTAAAAAATTATTTTTAATTTATAAATATTATTTACAAAATAGATATTACAAATTATAAGCTATTTTTAATTTATATAATGATATATGTTATATAAAAATTGAATATACATAAGTTTAAAAATAGTAAAGTGATATTATTATTTATAGAATTTTTAACTAATATCTATACATAATTTTAAAAAATGTACCATGTATATAACTATTTATTTTTAAAAAATGTAACATGCATATTACTATTTATAGAATGTTATAAACTATAGTTTAAAAAAATGTAACATGCATATTACTATTTATTATTTTTAAATGTAACATGCATATTCCTATTACTAGAATGTTATAAACTATCAACTAATTTTAGTATTTGATATATTTTCAGTATATAACTATTAATATAATTTTTGAAATTATTTTTAATTTATAAATATTATTTATATAAAAATATATATTATAAGTTATTTCATTATTTTTAGCATACAATTATTAATTATATAATTTTTAAAATTATTTTTAATTTATAAATATTATTTATATGAAAATATATATTATAAGTTATTTTTATTTATATAATAGTAATTAATATCTACAAATTGAATAAAATAAAAAATTATTTGAAATTAAAATTTTATTTAAAAAACTAAAAAATATTTCAAAATCACTATACTTTTACTATTTAAAAAATCATAAAAATTGATAATTTAACCAATCTTTATTATAAAAGAATTAGATCTTAACTAATAAATAAATTTAAAAAGACATAACATGTATAACTATTTTTCCCCTACATTTATTATTAATAATAAATGTATAATAATATGAAAATAGGAATCTTAACCAATATAAGAGCACATAACCTTAAAGGTTGGAGCAATCTTGTAAGTACCTAGGAACCCCACGATGTTGTTAACTGAGATCTGTTATTAGTCCCTTTCATAGGCAAAGAGGGACTATAGCGATCGATAAATCGTTGACTTGGTATTAAATTGTGCATTGACCATAAATATTTGCATATTATCTATTGTTGGAACAAGGGAAGTGAAAACATCGATTTTTATATAATAGAAAGTACCATGTTTGTCAAGATCTGATTGGAAAACGGATTGGAGGTCTTATTGTCGGCTTTGTTATTCCGAATGTTATATTTGTTGGCATATCCAAAGTATTTGAATCATATAAGGTATTTTTGAATCATATATTTTCTTATGCATTGGTCGAAGGTGGATTAATGCTAGCATTAGTTCGATTGTTTCCTTAAGCATTTCCCGTTGGCTTGAATACATTGTCTACCATATTACTATGTCTGATTTTTGTTTTATTATTGCGTTCTTAAAGAGAGGAGGCTTGCCACACTGCATTTATTCTTAAATTTTTTAACAGGGCTAGGCCCTTAGACGGTCCTAACAGTCTTAAGTGTTTACCTATCAACTCTAGCAGTCTTAAATGTTTATTGTACAGGTGTATTGGAATACAGTTTCGTTCCATTTTTTTGATGGTAGTCAGACATCTTCCGTCGATTTTTATATAATAAAAAGTACCATGTTTCTAAATATGTGATTGGACAATGGATTGGAGGTCTTTTTCTCGGCTTCGTTATTCCTAATGTTATATATGTTGGCATATCCAAAGTATTTCATTGTATATGGTCTTTTAGAATCATATATTTTGTTATGCAATGGTCGAAGGTGGATTAATGCTAGCATTAGTTCGAATGTTTCCTTTATCAATTCGTGCTAGCTAAAATACATTATCTACCATATTAGTTTGTTTGTTTTTTGTTTTAATGTTGCGGGTTTTGAGAGAACAGATCTTCCACGCTGCATTTTTTTCTTGAATATTTGTACAGGGCTAGGCCCCTGGGTGGTCCTGGCAGTCTTAAGTGTTTACTTGACAGTTTAAATGTTTATTGTGCAAACGCATTGGAATACAGTTTTGTTCTTCTTTTTTTTATGGTTGGAATCATTGCCTCAATGGTCGATGCTTCTTCGCTGCTTCGTTCCAGGATTGTTGTTCTTGTTTGATTCAACTTTGCAAAGTTGAGTTCCTACAGCTGCAGTTGCACATCTTCATCATTGTTCACTGGTTTTTTGTTCTTCAACTTTCCAAGTTGTTCGACCTGTTATTGTGGTTTCCAGTTTTCAGGGCTGGCCTCTTCTCATCCCTCATTGACGGGTAAGTTTCCCTGTTGTTGTTTTTCAATGGTGGGGGTCCCTGGCTCCAATTTCTGTTGCAGGCCATCTTTTTCTGTGCTCTTAATTTTTTTTCCTAGAAACCATGCATCTTCATATGCCGGCAGCGACGTTCATAGTTGTCTAGAAAATTGCAATGTGAAGGGGTTCTCAAAAAATAGTTGTAGACGCAGGGAAATCTTTTATTCTGTGGGTCAGAAAACTGCGCCCACCTGTTGTGTTTCTGCCCAGTAAATTTATGGTGTTATTTATTTGCGTTCTTTCTTTTGTTTTGTGCCCAGTTTTGGGCTTGTAGTTTTCCTATTTTGATTTCCATTTTTTGGGGGGGTGCTATTATTTTTTTTCCCCCTTTTCTCTATTTTCAGACAAACTAAAAGTATCTAACAAACACCTTCAAAATTAGAGTTGAGGGGATGGGAGAAGTAATAGATGTTCAGTCCTATGAAATAGATAAACAGTCCATTATACATGGCAACATTGACGTGGATTTGCATAGAAATGGCCTCTTTAGATTCGATGCATTCTCGTATACTGCAGGGGATTTCCTTTTCTATACATTCCAGGTTCTGCTTCATTTCTGGTATTGGTCGATCGAGTTATGCAATGGATTGATAGATTATTTCTTGGCATGTTTCAAAAATGGTGACACGGAAGCATTGAACTCCTATGAATACGAAATGGAATATGATTTTCTTCGGCAGTTGCACGGAATACATGATGTCGCTACGTATTTTTCAAAGATGCGCTTGTCTGCATCTGCAGCTCTTCCTGCACATGAAAGGGGACTCTGGGGAGACACATTTTGTATACGATGGTTGTCTAACTGGCTCGATATATCGGTTGGAATATGGTCATTGAAAAGAAAAACAAGAGATCTACTATTCAACAAAGGTGCCTCTCGCAATCCATATTTCATCTTGTTCCATGACACCAATGGTCTTAGTGGTCATTATGAACCACTCCTGTACAAAAAAAACTCCATGTGCAATGTTGAAGTAGGTCATATTTACTTGTCCCTCTTTTGCAAAGACCTTTAATCACAGTGGGAATGGATTAGGCATCGCATAGATAGCCATGGTTTACAGGTGGCAACAAATTTTGTGTCTAACTATGTATATAGTCTGTTTAATGCAATTTGTTGTTTGGTAGCAGTGGAGTTTGATGTGCAATCATTGCGAATTTACATCGTGCAGTCATTTTGCAATGCAATTGTAGGCAGTAGCCAACAGGCTTTTAGGTGCTTGCATCAACACCTTTTTCCATATCTCCTGGAAAATATGCCGGTAGTTGGAACTTGGAAGGAATACCTTATAAACATGGCACTTCCATATGAAAAAGGGAATGTGGAAGGTTGTAGATTCTGTTTCCAATGGTTGTCTATGATATTCAGAGTAAATTTCCAGATCTGGTCTTCGTTGCCAGATGGCACTGTCCATTCTTGGGTTACTGATTCAAATTACGATCGAACATTTGACATCCTCTCGTTGAAAATAGATACATCACATATCCATTATGAACCTTTGCTTTGACATATTCGTGGTTCAGGGTTGGATGTCCATGCCACCCAAACTGCATCGAATCTGCATACGCGTGAAATGCTTTTTAGTGAGAATGAAACTATTGTCGGGTCTGATATGGCCATGGAGGAATTGAACAAAAAAATGATGCGTGAAATTCATTACAGTTGTGATGAGCCCATACAGGGCTTAAACAAAAAACGTAGAGTAAGTTATCAAAACTTGAAAAGAACTATGCATCAAATTCGTCCCAGTTGTGATGAGGCCACACAAGCCTTGAACAAAAAAAGTAGGCTAGGCTATCAGCACCTGGGTCAGAGAAAAATTCATCCCAATTGCCATCAGCTCATCGTGCCCTTGGGCAAGAAATGTAGACTAAGTTACCACAACTTGAAAAAGGTCATGCATGAGAAAAAGAAATACATTGCCACGCTTCCTATTAGAGATAAAGACACATATCACAATATAAAGAAACTTGTCTGTGCAGAAAAGAATAGAAACATGTGCACTCACATATCCCATAATGGTCATGCAACCATCACATTTCGTGCACTAGAAGCAACACCATGGACTACTGGCAATGAAAACCAGGAAACAGTTTCTACCCATACTTCCCTGTGAAATAAAAATGCAACACAGACGTACATGAAAGAAAATAAAGATACTCCTTCCATTGCATGTGCAATTTGTGAGCAACTGAATTTTTCAAAAAATAACAAGTCTTTCACGACTGCTTTGCAAGCAGATTACTTCCATTTGACAATGCATGATAAAACATTTTCCAGTGGCAAAATTTGTCTTCCATGCAAACGGTCGCTTCAACATGGAAAACTGCCACAACTTCCAACCCCTGGCCAAATAAGATGTAATGCACCACTACCAGATGTAAGTGCACTTACAGAACTTGAGGAGAGACTTGTCTCTCTTCGAATCAAATTTACTGGAATCAGGCCTTGCGGATATAAATGACTCCAGATGGGCTTAATAGGATCAATTATTAATGTGCATGTTCAAGTAGATGTTGTACAAAGACCCTTGCCACAATTCATTAACAATATAATGACAATTGTCGTGGCTCTAAAAAGACGCTTGCGATACAAAAATGCATATCAGACAGGCAAAGTGTGTGTGCATGTTGTTATGAAAGAATTATAGGAATTATGTTCGAGGTCCATGTACAAATCACATAACATTTGTATAAATGACAACTGGAACAATGTTCTTGTAGAAGAGAATAGCAACTCTGTAGACACTTTCGAAAATCCTATTGAATTTGATACAAGTGATGAATCAGAGAATGAAACGCATGTTGAGACATTGGTGCATGGATTCAATGATTCACGATGTATTCATGATTTGCAAGACAAGATTATTGAAATTGAACCTATTGAGGCATAGCCTCCAGTTGGAATATTCAAGGACAAATTCGCTGAGGAAATGAACTTTATAACACTCTTCTATGGAGATGCACATGCCACTGATATCACAGAACGATTTAGTTATCATAAAATAGTCCGATGGGAGCTGCTACATTCAAGCGGTTTCTTCTCCTGTCACATAACAAAAAAAAAAATCAAAACAATGCACATAGTAATCCAGCAAGTTCTCTCCTACATGTGGATCTGAATTAGAAAATCTCAGTTACAAGGAAGAAAGTTGCTGGAAAAGGATGTGAAGTACATAGTAAAGTACTAGGGGCAGTTCCACAACAGTTCTATACAAATGCACTAAACATCTTCATGCCCGAGGTTCAGAAATTAATATTGGCTCATTACCCCTTAATTAGGGCATATTATATTAGTAATGTTATTTTATTTATGTCGGATTTAGGCCATTAGTTGTAATTATACCTCCTAGTCTCCTATATATACCAAGGAGACATTTTCATTTTGAATCATCTT
>ML806723.1:50552-66737 GCA_009831015.1 Picea engelmannii
AGGTGTTGCAAAAGATTGGTACTATGGCATACAAATTAGAGTTGCCTGCATCTTCACGAGTACACCCAGTTTTCCATGTTTCATGCTTAAAGAAGGTTATAGGCGACAAGATCTGGGTTCAAACTATATTGCGAGAAATTGACGAGGAAGGAAAAATCATATTGGAACCTGAAGCCATCACTTACACAAGAATGCACCAGCTGAGGAATAGATCCATTTTAGAGTATCTCATTAAATGGAGGAAACTACCGGCTGAAGATTCTACTTGGGAAGATGAGTCTTTTATACAGAAGCATTCATAGTTACTCAAGCGTTGCGGACAACACTTGTCTCAAGGGGAGGGGCATGTTAAGCCCTAATATTGGCTCATTACCCCTTAATTGGGGCATATTATATTAGTAATGTTATTTTATTTATGTCAACTTTAGGTCATTAGTTGTAATTATACCTCCTAGTCTCCTATATATACCAAGGAGACATTTTCATTTTGAATCATCTTGTACTTGAACATTTAAGTGGGGTAAAAAGAGGTTTCCCCCTCAAAGAGGCTTATTATCTGAAATTATCTCTTTTTCAAGGCGTTGAGTACTTTTTCTGACGTTTTTGTATGCTATATTGGTGTTTAGTTCTTAACAAGAAAGTTCTCTCCTGCATGTGGATATGAATTAGAAAAGCCCAATTACAAGGAAGAAAGTTGTTGGAGAAGGATGTGAAGTACATAGTAAAGTACTGGGGGCAGTTCCACAAAAGTTCTATACAAATGCACTGAACATCTTCGTGCACGAGGTTCAGAAATTAATAGTCCATCATAAATTTGATAGTTCTGGCAAGCTTCCGGCGCAAGAAAAGAGAAAAAGAATTGCAAGGGAGGTGGACCAACCCGAAATTTAGGCTAAAAGCATGGACCTTCATCCTGACTTGGATTGCATATTATGCAACCTTGATCATCCCAGAGACCCAATTCAACATGACTGCCCAATGGAGATAGTTGATAACGAATTTTTTTACGAAGATGAATCCTTCGTGTTCCAGACTGTTGTTTTTAAAAGCGAATAAAAAAAACATAGTTATTGAAAAAAAAGATGTCAAAAATAAGTAAAGAAAACATCGTTCAGAACTTCACCTTGCCAATATGTAGGTGTGGAAAATATCTCAACTTAACATGGCAACCAGAGATGCTCTTCATGACTCTGTTTGACTCATTGAGGCTGAGAATGCCAAACTAAAGGACCAGATTAAGTAATTAGAGGTATCTTTGTTTCATGTGCCATTGCTTGGCAGTACTTCGGTAATAGTCATACCTTCTACTCCCTGCACCCTCGCAGCAAATATAAAAGGCTCTTGCAACTTCCTGCATCCTATAGAAGATATGTGGAGAAAAATATCAACAGAAGAATGGAACTAATCACTAAGACCTAGGAAACATCATAAAATATGGATTTGGTGGGAAGCAAGGCACATAACTTGTTCCAACTTCTGCAAACGGATTTAAAAAATGAAGAAACTTTGTATTTTCACACGGTCATCTGTTTTGCCTTTCATGTCAACAACATGCCAGAAACAGCAAGAAGACAACATGGTCTCCCGTCCACAAAATGGCTCATTCAATTAGAAGCATGCTGGAAAGAAAAAGAGAAGAACTTGTATCTCATTGTCCAATCATGTGAACAAACAATATCAAAGAAAGAAACATTAGTCACAATAGTGGCCAAAATAGACCTAGTCAGAAGGACAAACGACTTCCAGGACCCCAGCTTAATCGTCAACTCATTGGCGTTAACCAAGCAAGATTTCGATAAACAACTTGATAATTTTTAAGCCTTGTCTCTAGAAAAAAATTACAGGATTCTTGAATATGATGAGGAAGATGTGGACAACTGGTTGGTCTGCTATTCGGTGCATAATGGAGACATTCATCAGTTTATGTGTAATTATTCTATTGATCTAATCGAATTAGAAAATGAACTTTTCAGCATTGAAATCCGGAATGACATCAACGTCGCCCCCTTGAGAAGATATAATGAAAAGAACTTGAAGTGGGTGTCCGACGAAATCCAACAGGAAAATGCATCAGCAAGCAAATAGCAAATTTCCTTCTTGGAACATTCCTATACATTCTTTGTTTATCAGTCTAGTTATTGAAGTGGGCCGGCCACGAAAATCAATAGGAATACGCATCAACAAGCAAATACCAACATTACTTATATGTACCATGCCTGTAGGTGTATAGTCATAGACCTGTCGTAGGCAAAGAGGGACTATAGCGATCGATAAATCGTTGACCTGGTATTAAATTGTGCATTGACCAGAAATATTTTCATATTATCTATTGTTGGAACAAGGGAAGTGAAAACATCGCTTTTTATATTCGAGTCCTATTTCTTGTACATATTTCTCTTATGGTCCCCGGGAGCCCCAATTCTAGTCTATATGACAAATGCATTTAAATTTCTAGGAATATGTAACAAAGTCTTCTTTTTTCCATATATTTGAAATAAAACTATTCTTTTGTCTTCTCATATATTTATCTGTTGCTACCATTTTCTCTTCAACTATGCTGAATGTGAAGACATTCTATTTATTTTATTTCAATTCTCTTCCTTTCCGATACCACTTGTCCTTTCAAATGTTTCTAACAGAGGCCCTTATAATTTAAATAGTCCGAACTCCAATTGTGAATTTGTATATCGCCAAACTCTGGGTGGTCTCTGTAGGCCATGGAACCACAGAGGCCCATTTTTCAGTGCGCCAACTCCTAAACCTGCGATCCAACAACTGACTAACTATGGATTCAGGGCTTCGTCCATGCTCTATCAAATCTCATCCCCATAGTTTATAAAAGTACATATTTCGTATGTATAAAAGTAAATATATGCTTTTTAAAATTACATCTTTGGTGTGTATAATTTATGCTCTCCAGGGACCTTTAATTTTATAAATTTCAATTTCTTCTCTCCAGGAGCCCTTCTTTTACGGAAAGCTAATTCGGCAATGCTGGTTTTTTTTGTGCTTCTCTCCACTAAACTATGTAATAAGCATCACTACTATTTTTTTTGTGTTTTCCTGTCAGCGGTCGTATGTAAAAAAAAGTACAGTAATGCTAAAAAAAATTGACACAAGGCCCTTAAAATTGAAGTTGTGCCCAAGTCCGATTGTCAATTTGTATATCACGGAACTATCAGTGCTTTTTTGTAGGGAACAGAACAACAAAAGACCATTTTTCAGCCCCACATCCCGAGAACCCGCCATCCAAAAACTAGAAAATTATGCTATGATGGCTCCATCCATGCTCTTTAAAATCTCATCCCCATACTGTATAAAAGTACATATTTTGTATGTATAAATATAAATATCTACTTTATAAAATTGCATATTTTGTATGTATAAATTATGCATATTTTTCCCTGCCTGGTCATTTTCAAAATTACATATGCGATAAATCACTCACTCAAATTTCACACACACACACACACATTGTGTGTGTGTGTGTGTGTGTGTGTGTGTGTGTGTGTGTGTTTCTTTAAATTTACAGGAATATGTAAGACATTTTATTATTTTTTCTACATAAATGTCATAAAATTGTTTTCACTACTTTATCTTTACCACTTGTCCTGATTACTGCTTGCCACAGAGGCCGTTACAATTGAATTATTCTGAACTCCGCTTGTCAATTTGTATATCGCGGAACTCTGGGTATTCTTTGTAGGCCATGGAACAGTAGAGGCCCATTTTTCAGCCTGCCAGCCCGAGAACCTGCAATGCAAAAAAAATTGGCTAGCTATGAATTCAAGGCTCCGTGTATGCTCTATAAAATGTCATCCCCATAGTCTATAAAATTTCATATTTCGTATGTATAAAAGTAAATATATTCTTTATAAAATTGCATCTTTGCTATGTATAGTTTATGCTGTCCAGGAACCTTTAATTTCATAAATTTCAATTTCTTGTGTCCAAGAACCCTTGTTTTAGGAAAAACTATTTCAGGAATGCTAGTTTTTTTGTGCTCTTCTCCACGAACCTATGTGATAAATGTTACTACTAGTTTTTTGTGTTTTTTGTCCACGAGCGTATGTAAAACATATGTAAAGAATACTATTTTAGGAATACTACATTTTTTTGGACACGATGCCCTTAAAATTCTAATAGTCCACAAGTCTGATTGTCAGTTTGTATATCGTGGAACTATCGGTGTTTTTTGTAGGACAGGGAAGAACATAAGCCCAATTTTCAGCTCGACATCCCAAGAACCCGACATCCAAAAACTGGCTAAGTATGGAATGAGGGCTCCACTTTATAAAATTACATATTTTGTATCTATAAATTATGCTATGCAGGAACCTTTCATTTCATAAATTTGAATTTCTATTGTGTCAATGATCACTTCTTTTAAAGAAAACTAAGTCAGCAATGGTAAATTTTTTTGTGTTTTTTCTCAACAAACCTATGTAGTAGACATTACCACTATTTTTTACAATTGAAATAATCCAAACTCCGCTTGTCAATTTGTATATCGCGGAACTCTGGGTATTCTTTGTAGACCACGGAACAACACAGGCCCATATTTCAGCCCGAGAACCCGCAAAGCAAAAAAATGGCTAAGTATGAATCCAAGGCTCTAAGCATTCTCTATAAAATGTCATCCCCATACTCTATAAAAGTACATATTTCGTATCTATGAAAGTAAATATCGGGTTTATAAAATTGCATCTTTCGTATGTATAATTTATGTTGTCCAGGAACCTTTAATTTCATAAATTTCAATTTCTTTTGTCTAGGAACCCTTGTTTTAAGAAGCATACAAAAACTGGTTAATTATGGAATAAGGGCTCTGCTTTGTAAAATTACATATTTTGTATCTATAAATTATGTTGTGCAGAAACCTTTAATTTCGTAAATTTCAATTTATATTGTGTCCACGATCCCTTCTTTTAAGGAAAACTAAGTCAGGAATGGTAAAAAGTTTTTGTGTTTTTTCTCAACAAACCTATGTAGAAGACATTACCACTATTTTTTACAATTGAACTAGTCTGAACTCCGCTTGTCAATTTGTATATCGCGAAACTCTGGGTATTCTTTGTAGACCATGGAACAACACAGGCCCATTTTTCAACTCGGCAACCTGAGAACCCGCAATGTTGTCCAGGAACCTTTACTTTCATAAATTTCAATATCTTGTGTCGAGGAACCCTTTTTTTAAGAAAAGCTATTTCGGCAATGCTAGTTTTTTTGTGCTCTTCTCCACAAACCTATGTAACAGACATTACTACTATTTTTTTGTTTTTTTTCCACGAGCGTATGTAAAACATATGTAAAGAATACTATTTCGGCAATGGTTAACTTTTTGGACAAGATGCCCTTAAAATTCTAATACTCCACAAGTCGGATTGTCAGTTTGTATATCGTGGAACTATTGGTGACTTTTGTAGGGCATGAAAGAACAGAAGCCCAATTTCCAGCCCGACATCCCGAGAACTCGCCATCCAAAACTGGCTAAGTATGGAATGATGGCTCCGCTTTGTAAAATTACATATTCTGTATGTATAAATTATTATGTCTAGGAACCTTTCATTTCATAAATTTCAATTTCTATTATGTCCACGATCCCTTGTTTTAAGGAAAAGTAAGTCAGGAATGCTAAATTTTGTTTGCATTTTCTGTCAGCAAACCTATGTAACAAACATTTCCACTATTTTTTACAATTCAAATAGTCTGATCTCCGCTAGTCAATTTGTATATCGCGGAACTCTGGGTATTATTTGTAGGCCACAAAACAACAGAGGCCCAATGCTAAATTTGTTGGACACAATGTCCTTAAAATTCTAATAGTCTGGAAGTCAAATTGTCAATTTGTATATCGCGGAACTATCGGTGCTTTTTGTAGGGCACAGAAGAACAAAAGCCTAATTTTCATCCCAACATCCCGAGAACCCGCCATCCAAAAACTGGCTAAGTATGGAATGAGGGATCCGCTTTGTAAAATTACATATTCTGTATGTATAAATTATGCTGCCAAGGAACCTTTAATTTCATAAATTTCAATTTCTAGTATCCACGATCCCTTCTTTTAAAGAAAACTAAGTCAGGAATGCTAATTTTTTTTTGTGTTTTTTGTCAACAAACCTATGTAACAGACATTACCAGTATGTTTTACAATTCAAATAGCCCCAAATCCACTTGTCAATTTGTATATCGCAGAACTCTGGGTATTCTTTGTACGCCACGGAACAACAGAGGCCCAGTTTTCAGCCCGAGAGCCCATGATGCAAAAAACTGGCTAAGTATGAATTAAGGGCTCCATGCATGCTCCATAAAATGCCATCCCCATACTCTATAAAAGTAAATATTTTGTATGTATAAAAGTAAATATCTTATTTATAAAATTGTATCTTTGGTATGTATAATTTATGTTGTCCAGGAACCTTTAATTTCATAAATTTCAATTTCTTGTGTCGAGAGACCCTTGTTTTAAGAAAACCTATTTCGGGAATGCTAGTTTTTTTTGTGCTCCTCTCCACGAACCTATGTAACAGACATTACTACTATTTTTTTGTGTTTTTTGTCCACGAGCATATGTAAAACACATGTAAAGAATACTATTTCGAGAATGCTAAATTTTTTGGACACAATACCCTTAAAGTTCTAATAGTCTGCAAGTCTGATTGATAGTTTGTATATTCTCGAACTATCAATGGATTTTGTATGGCACGCAAGAACAGAAACCCAATTTTCAGCCCGACATCCCAAGAACCCACCATCCAAAAATTGGCTAACTATTGAATGAGGCCTCCACTTTGTAAAATTACATATTTTGTATGTATAAATTATGTTGTCTAGGAACCTTTCATTTCATAAATTTCAATTTCTATTGTGTCCACGATCTTCTTTTAAAGAAAACTAAGTCAGGAATGCCACTTTTTTTTCGTTTTTTGTGAACAAACCTATGTAACAGATATTACCACTATTTTTTCTCATTTTTGTCCATGTACTCATGTACTACAACTTCCTGCCCACGTGTCTGTACTACTTCGCATTTATTCCCTTTCACGTGGATAGGGTGCTAGTAGAGCAGACACATCGAGTAGAGAAGCCAAGAGGATCGAGCGATCCTCTGTGGCGTCGACAACATGATGACTGCGTACCACTCCCTCCCACCTACCTCATGACTTTAAATTCATCTCGCTTGAGGTAGGCCACCATTACTCTCAGTGTGACATTCTCTGCCTTCACATCCCTTGAACGGACCAACACCCTCATTAGGCCTTTACTCTGTGTGTGCGACCATTTATGGAACCTCGCCAGCTCCCTGGCCTATTTCAATTGCTCCAGCGACTCCAGATGGCTCATTCTTTCCTGTTTTTTCTTCTCAGAGCTCGGCCTCCTACCCATCCTTCCCCTACTCTACTTTTGTCCTCTCCTGCTTTGTTCCTCATGCATTTTCTCTCTCCCACTATCCCAAAGATGCCTCGGCTACGAGGGAATATGAAACGTGGGCTAGCCTACCAGCCAAACCGATCCCGCGTGGTCCTCCATCCCCTGCCTTCTCCCTCCCTATTATCCTCCTCCTCTTCGACCACCTTGTCCTCCTCCCTGGTGCAGTCGACTCAAATTCCCACCCCTTCCTGCATCCCTTGCCAATAGAATGGAGGGGTTGGACTGCTCAGGAGCATCACTGGACTACAACCCAGGACATTTAGGCAATTCGGCATCTGTTTCACACCCAGGCCCTTTGGCTCCTCCCAACTCTCCGGCCACCCAGTCACTTGAGGACCAGGCTCACCATGCCCAATTTCAGATGGATGGTCCAAAAGCCAGTCAAAATTCGTGACAGCAACCCCAATCTCAAGGCGGTTCCAACGCTGACCCAGAATGTGAGTGGAAAAAAACCCTTGCACTGGTGCAGAGCCTGGTATTCGACCTGCGTCAGGACATGGACGACCTCTGGTTCCACCTCGAGACCCTGGATGGAAAATCCTCTCAACTCCTGAAGTTTCTCTTCACGTTACAGGGTGGTCATCACCTCCTAGCAGAGGCAGCCCAAGCAGCAACAGTCCAACCAACAACTACCTCGACACCAGTGTTGGCACTGGAAACTTTGGTCCACGCACAGGCAGACCCCGAGCAACAGAGGATTCCATCATGCCTGGAGGAGGTCCAGAAGGAAGAGCACGTGCCATCATAGATGGAGGACACAATGCAACTGGACCGGACACCACTCGAGGAGGAGTCGCCTCCTCCTGGGGACACGACATTCGTCGCTTTCTGCATACCCGCGTTGCCGCAGTACAACCCATACCGGTGATCTGTCTGTTGTTTTTTCATGTGCATGGCAACCTTTCATGCATTTTTCCATGGTTATTATAGTTATGCTCTCTACACTTTCCGCAGTTGTAATGGCCACCCTTAGGGGCCATAATTTTGAACTGTTTTTGCGTCAGTAACAGTCTAGTCTTCAGTTATGAAGCGCTTCGGCTAGTTGAGTTGTTTTCCCCTCGGAGCAGCTCACTATTTACAACTTGAATCAATGGAAATTCTCTGTAGTCCTTCATTTTGACAAACTTTTATACAATCTTACTTGAAAACAAAAAAATATTGAATAAAATTTACATAATTGTTTATACTATTCATTAAGTAAAACATGTTATATCATTATATAAATTACTATAAATCTCCATACAGTGGTATAATATTCTATAAATTGCTCAGTTTCATGTATATGACAGAATTGTTCGGTGCAAAATGTATATGACAGAAGTCTTCATTCCAAAATGTATATCACGTAACACGTTGAACATGAAAAGTGTGAACCCGCGACTCTGCCAACCCGCAACTCTGCAATTCTTCCCTGCAAAATGTATCATGTTTTATAGCATTATACAAATTACTATAAATCTTGCTACAATATTATAATTTTCTATAAATTGTTGTCTCATGCATAGGATGGAATTGTTAGCTGCAAAATGTATATGGTTGAAGTGTTGGGTGCAAAATATATTTCACGAGACAGGTTGAAATGAGAAATGTGAACCCGCGACTCCGTCAACGGGCCACTCTGTAATTGTTGGGTTACATTGGTTATGTATTAAATATTTCATGTACTATCAAACTAAGATTCCAAATCAAACTAATTCGGGAATACTAAATTTTGCATGAATACCACATGTACTGCAACTTGCAACCCACTCATTTACTCCTCTTCCACCCTAGCAGGGACTACGCTGTCATGTAGCACTTGTTACTTTATGAACTTGGTCCTTTACCAATATGCAAACCTGTGACTTGGGCATATTTTTGTTAGATTTTTGAAAATACAAATAAATCATAATATATTTATTGTAATAGAAAAATAAAATAAAAACAAATTTTTAGGGTTAAGCTTCAAAGGTTAGTTAAAATGGTTCCGAGTTTAGCATATGTTTATTAGATTTTTGAAAATACAACTAAATCATAATATATTTATTATAATAGAATAAGAATTAATAAAAGTATTTTTTTAGGGTTAAACTTCAAGAAGTTCTGAGTGTAGTATAGTTTTATTAGATTTTTGAAAATATATTCAAAAATTTTCTAGATATTTCAAATCTAACCATGTTATTTTTGAAAATACAACTAAATCATAATATATTTATTATAATAGAATAAGAATTAATAAAAATATTTTCTTAGGGTTAAACTTCAAGAAGTTCTGAGTGTAGTATAGTTTTATTAGATTTTTGAAAATATATTCAAAAATTTTCTAGATATTTCAAATCTAACCATGTTAAGAATTAGTGATAAGTGTAATCTCAATAAATAAAAATAAGTATTTATAATCTTAACAGAGTTTTATTATTAAATTTTTAAAAACACAAATAAATCATAATATATTTATTATAATAGAATACCAAATAAGTATTTATAATCTTAACATAGTTTTATTATTAAATTTTTGAAAATACAAATAAATCATAATATATTTATTATAATAGAATACCAAATAATAAAAGCAAATTTGTAAGGTAAAGCTCCAAGTATTACCTCAAGTGGATCTGTGTTTCTGAGCCACAGTTGAAGCTATGTCCAGTTGATAAGGTCAAGGGTTCCATATGTGAAGCTATCTCCACTTGAGGAGATCAAGGGAAGGGTTTGAATCTCTTGTTCTCCTTCAGATTAGGTCTAGTAATCAGAGTCCCGTTTACCCAGTTTACAATCCACCAAATATTCCATGGAATAAAAACAACACATCTATAGGGTTAGGGTTATATTAGAATGTACAAGAAGTTTCTCTCGGTCGTAATAGAAGGCCTTGTGGAGAAGGGTATGCTCTTCAGGTAGTGTAGATTGACTACAGTTCTGGAATCGGAACAATGTTTAACAGTTGCCACGGTTGGGGAGTGGGCAGCATGTTGAAAGCGTGTTGGAAGGCCCCTCAGTCTTCAAGCAGACATAGAAGTGAAAAGAAGCTAAAAAATACTGAAGAGACAGACGGAAACGATGAGAAATCGTACATATCTTCATTGCCAGACGACCTGCTTGCGAATTGCTTATCTCGGCTGCCACGTTCATCGTTGCAGGCCTCCATGAGAGTGTCTCAGGGATGGGACAATGTTCTGACATCGAAGGCATATTATGACCTTCGAAAGAAGAATGGAAGAATGGAGAATATGCTGCATATATTTAGCAAAGAAAGATCTGGTCTCGAATGTTCTATTTACAATAAGAACAGTAATGTATGGACGAGACGTTCACTGTCTCCTGTAACGGTGATGAATATGTGGGACCATGCATGGTTGTTAGATTTTCTTGGTGGTGAAAATCCAGTTTTTTATGCCCAGCCTGCAGTTTTGAATCACAAGATCTTCATTCTAGGTTATCATTCTCACAGAAGTACTCACCGTAGTTGGACGATAGTTTATGATACATGGACAGAATCTATTATTCGTAGGGCGCCGATGATGAACCCTAGAAGGAAATTTGCCTGTTGTGTTCTTTCTGGTAGGATTTATGTTGCGGGAGGCTCTATGAAAAGGCGGCCTGCTACCAGGGAGGCCATCGTGTACATTCCCGAGTCTGATTTATGGAAACCTATTCCAAAAATGCCAACAAAGAGATCCGGCTGTTTGGGTGCTGCCGTGGATGGAATTTTTTATGTAATTGGAGGGTATATCCGTGAAAAAAGCAGCTGTTTCTCATCAGCAGCAGGGCCATATTTATATATATGCACTATTGATTCATATGATCCCGAGACAAATACATGGCGCGAGACCAAGGGGGGCTTGCCATTGTTGGCTCGCATGATTGCTTGTACCGTCATGGGATCACATATTTATGTGCTGTGCAGCGATCCAATTCAATTGTCTTTCTTCAAATATGATACTGTGAACGACTCATGGAGCAGGGTTAAACTTCCTTTTATTCCTACCTTTAAACTCAATTTCTCTTGTGTTACAATGGGTGCCTGCGTTTACATTGTACAGGTTCAAGGGGGTAAGGCTGATCTTATCGCTGATCTTATGGGGAGAAGTAGAATTACCAGGTTAGTGTTGATATATGACACTGAGATGCAGGTTTGGTCCCGAGGACCCGATTTGCCTTTACTGGGGAGTGATACCATCTGTGCTGCTGTGGAGTGTTAGTTTATTTAGTTAATTAATCGGGGAGTACCAACGATGTCACCCAGAGTTTCGTTTTGTTGGAAACGATCCAGTTCCATTTTGGGACCTTTTGAATGAGACATCAGCTGAAAGTTGCATGCATCAGCTGAAAGATATTTGTGGTGATTTTTTAAGATTTAAGAATGAATTCAAGAATTTTATGAGAATTTGTTTATTAATATATTTATGAAAAAAAATTGGATTATGTCTTTGTTTACAGTTTTATGGTTGTATTGTTTTTCATGTGAATTATTCAGCTGCTGCCCAATGAATAGAATAAGGAATTTAACTATAACATAAGCTCAATGAATAGAATAAGGAATTTAACTATAACATAATTTTTTTTAGTTTTAACTATAAGAGAACTTATTTTGTTATGAAGAGTTTTATAAGTTAAGGAATTTTACTATAACATAATTTTATTTATAGTTTTAACTATAAGATAATTTTATTTCTGTTATGAAGATTTTTATAAGGAATTTATAGCTGCTCAATAAATAAGGAATTTAACTATAATATAATTTTATTTTAGTTTTAATTATAAAATAACTTTACTCAATAAATAAATTTATAGCTGTTCAATGAATAAGGAATTTAACTATAACATAACTTTATATTAATTTTAACTATAAGATAACTTTACTTTTATTAAGAAGAGTTTGTTATGAAGAGTTTTATCAGAAATTTATAGCTGCTCAATGAATAATGAATTTAACTATAACATAGTTTTATTTTAGTTTTAATTATAAAATAACTTTACTCAATGAATAAGGAATTTATAGCTGCTCAGTAAATAAAGAATTCATAGCTGCTCAATGAATAAGGAATTTAACTATAACATAAATTTATATTAGTTTTAACTATAAGATAACTTTACTTTTGTTAAAAATAGTTTATATTAGTTTAACTAGAAGATAACTTTACTTTTGTTAAGAAGAGTTTGTTATGAAGAGTTTTAAAGAAATTTATAGCTGCTCAATGAATAAGGAATTTAACTATGACATAACTTTATTTTAGTTTTAATTATAAGATAACTTTACTCAATGAATAAGGAATTTATAGTTGCTTAATGAATAAGAAATTTAACTATAACATAACTTTATATTATTTTAACTATAAGATAACTTTACTTTTTTTAAGAAGAGTTTGTTATGAAGAGTTTTATAAAGAATTTATAGCTTCTCAATGAATAAGGAATTTAACTATAACATTACTTTATTTTAGTCTTAATTATAAGATAACTTTACTCAATGAATAAGGAATTTATAGTTGCTCAATGAATAAGGAATTTAACTATAACATAATTTTATTTTAGTTTTAACTATAAGATAACTTTACTTTTGTTATGAAGAATTTGATATGAATAGTTTTATAAGGAATTTATAGCTGCTCAATGAATAAAGAATTTAACAATAACATAACTTTATTTTAGTTTTAATTATAAGATAACTTTACTCAATGAATAAGGAATTTATAGCTGATCAATGAATAAGGAATTAACTATAACATAACTTTATTTTAGTTTTAACTATAAAATAACTTTACTTTTGTTATGAAGAGTGATCAATGAATAAGGAATTAACTATAACATAACTTTATTTTAGTTTTAACTATAAAATAACTTTACTTTTGTTATGAAGAGTTTGTTATGAAGATTTTTATAAGGAATTTATAACTACTCAATGAATAAGGAATTTAACTATAACATGACTTTATTTTAGTTTTAATTATAAGATAACTTTACTCAATTAATAAGGAATTTATAGTTGTTCCATGAATAAGGAATTTAACTATAACATAATTTTAGTTTAGTTTTAACTATAAGATAACTTTACTTTTGTTAAGAAGAGTTTGTTATGAAGAGTTTTATAAGGAATTTATAGCTGCTCAATGAATAAGGAATTTAACTATAACATAACGTTATTTTAGTTTTAATTATAAGATAACTTTACTCAATGAATAAAGAATTTATAGCTGCTCGATGAATAAGGAATTTAACTATAATATAACTTTACTTTTATTATGAAGAGTTTTGTAACTAAAAGTTTTATATGAATGTGAAAATTTATTATAAATGTGAAATTAATTGAAGAAAAGATAATGATGGGAAAGTAAATTTTACATATATAAAAATGAATTTCAAAAATTATATTAAGTCTTTGAATGAGTAAGGAATTTAACTATAAGATAATTTTACTTTAGTTATGAAGAGTTTTAGAATTTTCAAAAATTATATTAAGTCTTTAAGTAATAAGGAATTTAACTATAAGATATATTTAATATTTACTTTAGTTATGAAGAGTTTTATAATTTTCATGTGAAAATTTATTATTAATATAAAATTAATTGAAAGAAAGATAATAATGGGAAAGTAAATTTTACATATATATAAATAATTTCACAAATTATTTTATTTTAAGTTTTGTAAATATAAGAAATTATTTAATTTTTATTATTTTTAAAAACTAAAAAATATATTATCAAAATTTGAAGAAAAACCTACTATTTATGTATGCATCAAACTCGCATTCATTATCACTCTGATGACTCTTTAAAGTGTTCTAGTGGTATAAAAAGTAAAACAAGTAATTATCTCTCTATACAAGACCATTACCCTATTATATATTTATCTTCCTTAATATTTATTTTCTAAGTGAAATAGGTCTAAAAAACAATGAGTTACACCACCTCCTATTAAAGCTTCTAGTAGTTCTTGTGAAACATAAAGGGTCATAAAAAACATGTTCTTAGAAGTAACAATAACAAAAACTCAAGCATGGAGGCATATGTAGAAGGAATCTTAAAGAGGTGGTTTTCAGTAATAGATGTAGAGGCAGAACAAGATGTCATCATGAATGTGGTAATTTGACACTCTTCCCTAGAATTTTTATACCAATCCCACACACCCTAGATTCTAGGGTGTCATGGTCACGTGGAATAGATATGAATATGTTGATATGAATCTATCCTCTTCTTCGGGTGTGGAAGTTTGACATGCTTCCATAATCCATGGGAAATTTCCAAAATCCCAATTATAAATATATCAACCATTTTCACATGTCTAGATGGTAAGCTTCCTAAGCCAAACAATCTTCGAAGGTATTCAAGGTAAGAAAAATATTAACAATACTATATTTCATTGAGAATCACACTTTTTCTCGATAGAGAAAATGATGCATAGCAAGTAATATAATTATTACCATATAAGTATTTTGCATGCTTTATGTTTAGTTTCTATGTTCATGCATGTCTTGTATAGACATGTAGAGGTGCACATTGATGTTAGGGCTAGTTCTCTAGAATCACACAATGTGGCTAACAAGTCCATTTTTATATTAGTGATGATGGTGAGAATAACAGGTTGTTTGTTCAACATTGCTTTAGTTTAATCTATGAATCATTTAAATGAATGGGGAAATAGTTATAGAACATTTGATTTGGTCTAATAGGTGTGTCAGAAATTCAAATGGAAATCGTCTTTTTTATTGATTGAGTCAACTTTATAAGGAGACAAGAATCCAACATACTGGGAGAATTTTTAAAGTATGGCATGGAAAGGGTGAACATGATATCACAAGTGCTTGTGTAAATTAAACACTTAGAAGGTAAAATATGATTTGTGATGTGGTCCAATTCAAATCATTTTCTGAAGTAGTTGACTAAACATTTATGTAGTTCCCCATTTCCATGCCCACTAAATACAATAGAATAATAGAATCTCAACCAAGGAAAGGGGTTATAAAAAATTAATTTAACAATAAAAATGAATAAATTTATAATCCATTGATGAAAAAATAATTGCACTCTGCATACAATTAATATTCTAAATATAATAGATTAGATAAAACTTAGCGTAGATTAACAAGACTTCATAAAGTCAGTTTGTAACATTCTCATTCCACATTCAAGAATATTCTTTAAGAATCACATATCATTCTAAGTCATAAATGTATTATGCAAAAACCTTTTCCTCTTGATTTGAGTGTAACAATATATAATACAACTTTACCAAGAACTTGACCAAGAGGGAAACATCATAGAAATATCTAATATGATTCATTATTATTGTACATCACAATAATAAGACCACTCGGCCCTTGTATTTAGTCCAATGGACTTTCTTATGTAATAATGAGTATTAATTTCTTCATCCACTCATTAGAAATTAGAAAGTATTAAGATAACTTCCATTCACAATCTATCTAAAATTATTATAAAACTCTTATATTGTTCAATTCTAATATGGTCCATTCATTCACATAGAAGAAAAAAAAAAAAGTAACAAGTGGATTAAATGGAATAAGATATTGGTTGAGTTCTACTGCACATATTACTAAGGCCTTTCAATAATTCAAGAATGTGTAAGTGTTTTAGAGAAATTTAGATGGAATTATCTCTTAATTTTCATGATATTAACACTAAATGTCATCAAATTCTTCCTCATATATAAAATTACCAATGAAATAATGTTTATTAACATCAAACCCTAAGTATAATTGATACATAATTAATGAGAAATTCATATAAATGTGTAGTACACTCTTCTTACACTAGA
>ML806723.1:85907-102812 GCA_009831015.1 Picea engelmannii
CTCTCACACACTCTCTTTGTCTGCCCCTCTCCCCCTCTCACACTCTCTTTCTTCCTCTCTCTCCACCCCCCTCTCTACATCGCAAGGAAATAAATGGCCTTGACCTAGACACGTCAAGACCTAGACCTATACATAGCAAGAAATATACATGGAAATACCTATAACATGACCTAGACCTATACAATGACCATGAACTAAACCATGACCTAGACCTATACAATGACCATGATGTAGACCATGACACATACCTACACCATGACCTAGACCATGACCTAAACCATGACATAGAGCTAGATATAGACTTAGACCATGACCTAGACCTATACCATGACCATGAACTATACCATGAAAGGGTTGTGGAGCCTTTAACAAGAGGTATATAGACCATGATATAAACCTAGAAATAGAGCTAGACCATAAACTAAACCATGACATAGAGCTAAATCTAGACTTAGACCATGACCTAGACCTATCCCATGACCATGACCTAGACCATGACCTAGATATTGACCTAATACATGACCTAGACCACCCTATCTCCATATAATCCTAGGGATAACCTATATTCGACCCTTAAACCCCTCCACACTCGAGCCCTAAGTGCACTATGCATATACCTCTGGTTAAAGGCCCGACAACCCTTGCACCCACATCTTGGTGCTCTTTTAGGATTTGTCCTTAACCCCTCTTAGTTGTCATTAGTTAGTTGTTATTGTAATACATGCTCAAACCTCATTATCGAGACCAGAAGTTGTTCTAAGTTTAGTTAGTGGAATTTTATAAATTAGTTAGGGATAAACCATGGTATTGGCCCATGGTATTTTTTTTTGTGAACAGTATTTAAAGAATGCATATCTCCATTGTAAGTTGTTAAGGATTATTATAAGATATCTCTTCTCATTTGGAGGTTTCCCCCTCGAAGAGACAAGTGAACTAATATTTTTGTGGTATCAATATTATATTTCTACTATATATTTAATGCTCCAAATATTTGTGCAGTATATTTGTTTGTTCTAGTAACTATTCCAAGTATACTACAAGTGGTATGATAGAACTTTCCTGGGCAGGAAGTGTGGGTGAATTTTTTTTCAGGGTAGCGACATGTTCTGACATCGATAAACCATGGAGATCTGTCATTCAGTGCATAAATCCATGGTTGGAGAAACATACATGAAGGAAACATATGTTTTCCACCCTTGTAACCCCTATTGATACCCCTTCTAGTGGTAGTGCATTAGACAACACATTTTGTTGGCACAGGGGTAGACCCCAGGTTCAATGCTTTGAAAATGCACCAAAAAAACCCTAACTACCAGCCCTTTCGGAAACACCTGTGAAGAAGATGAAGTCTCACCCGAGATAGAGGCGGGGGGGTTACAAGACTCAAGTGTCTGTAACCAAGATGGGACACGGATATATGATTACAACACTTAGTAGTGCACTTAGACAACAATATGAATTAGTTCTTTATTCTCATTCACATCACATATTAAACCCTTATTGCAGATCAGCGCAGTAACAATAAAGATCAAGCACTTTCAATGTCTTAGCACATATCATTAGCTTAGATCTAGCATTCATTTATCTTTAATACCATTAAGCACTAAGAAAAACCATCAGATGCATTCATCATACATTATAATAACAACACTAATCAAGTAAGCAACATAATCCACATCACACAAAGCACATCAAGACATGGAATATACGTGGTTCACCCCAATGTGGGGATACGTCCACAAAATTCTTATTCTTCTTTATTAGTCTTCAATCTTCTTACATTCAGTCCCTCCTATGCACAAAGCCACGGAGCCAAACTTCGAAAAGGACAGGAGATATGCGTGTTTCATGCCAGATCCTCCTTCCCAAAATCAGGTCGAGGCACAGAGCCAACTCCTTATTAGCATAGAGCCTTACTCTACACATTCAGTTTGCACAAAGAAACTTACAACCTCTTTCACTTAGCTCTGCAAGCCTTAACATACTCTTGCACTAAGCCAACATTAATACTTACAACATATTGTGCACATAGCCAACCAGCCAGCCAAGTTGTTTACATCTCTTAGCTACTTATTTATACATTTACAAACATGCTTAATCATGGGTAAACCCATGGATCGACATCCCATAACCCATTACATAAACCCTAGTAAACCCTTTGTTGGTTCCACAAGCTTGCAAAACAAGTGAGATTTCCTAATCTCAGCTCTGCTTGGTGCTCCATCTTTGACCAGCCTGTCGAATTCCAAAAATTGGTCAAACATGACCAATGTTTCCTCAAAACTTGGTCAAGGGCCAACAGGCCCCCAACACTCACCTGTCACTCATCCCGAGTCATTTAGACCTAGGAAATGTTTCTTCAAAGGCCTCAAGCTTAGATCGAGTTGCCTCGACTTCCTGCTTCACTAGAGCCTCCTACTCGGTGAACTCTTGAATCACTTGCTCTGTAACATGCCCTTCTATGTGGTGTTCCACTATCACAACCACTTGGTCTAGTTGTGCACCTTGTCCTTCAATCTCTTCAAAAATCGTGCAGGCTTCATCCTGCATCGGTTGTATTTTTTGTGTAACCTCCATGACTTTGCTCTAGATGGAAGTAATATATTGTTAGACTGTGTGTTGCTCCTATGATCTGTTCATTCTCTCGAACATAGTGAGTAGCTTCATATGCACCTACACGGTGGATTCTTTTTTTTGCGCCTCCTGTAGTTGTTTTTCCAGTTTCCTCAGTTCTGGATCTTCTACGAGGTGTTCATAGGTTTGTGCACTTTGATCACTTAACTACTTACATTCTATGGTGAGGGTCCTAATCCTTCGAACTACTCTCTTGGCGACTTCCTCCCTCTGATCGTGCACTTCTTTCAGAGTGCTCGGCACGTCTTGGAGATCTAACTCCATTACCCTTTCTTGAAGCAGCTGAAAGGCATCAGCGAGCTTCCCCACTTGAATCTTGGTTGACTCTTGTCCTTCCTATGCCACGCCTAGCACAGAGGGAAGTGCTTTAGTCACCGCTTATTTGACCGCAGTCTGCTCTGTGAGAAGCTGGTATTTTTCTTTCTATATCTTTGCATTTCCCTCCTTGAACATCACCCAAATTTCATCTTTCTCCTTCTCGTAGGTGGTTACGCAGGACTACGCAACTCGTAGTTTCTCTAATACCTCCTCCTTTTCTTGCTTCAATACTTTTGTAGCCTGTTCCTTTTCTTCTTGGACTCCCTGAAGCCGAGCCTCTGTTACATATGCTATTCTTCGTAATTGGGCAGGCTCATCCCCCAATTCTGCAATCTTCGATGAAGAAGGCATAGTAGGTATTGCGCGGCTCGAATGGATGGCTTGTTGTATCTCCTTCAGCTCCTTCTCGATTCTTTCATAAAGCGTCTCCTTCTTTTCTCCATATCGCTTCAAGATATCCTCTGAAGCATCCTCCACGGTTGTGATGATTAGCTCGACGTCATCCTCTATGAGCATGGCCTTCATATTGGGCTTACTGGCACATTTCTTCTTTCTTGCCGAAGGTTTTTGCGGGGAAACCTTCCTTTTCTTCGATGTTTCAGCCTCAGTAGTGGGATCCTTCGGTGGTGTAACTTCGCCTTTTCCTTGATTTTCTCCTTCTTCCCCTCCTTATTGATTTAATTTGTCTCATCCTCCTCCTTCGGGCAATTTAGGCCTACTTTCCTTCGAGGCATTATCCTCCTCATCAGTTTCTATGTTCTTCACTTCCTCCTTTTTCTTCTTTTTCTTCACGCTAGTATGTCTGTCATGCTCGACTCGGGTGACCAAAGGAATTCCTATGATTTCCGCATTAGACACCTATGCATATTCAACTGGTACAAGGAATTCCACTGGCCATTCTTTGGTGATCTCCTCCATGTCTTCATCGGTCAACTTATAATAGGACTGTAACTCCTCCTTGCTCTCATCCCTGCGTGCAGTGATATAGATAAAGTGTCGATCTGTGCGGAACTTCCCTAGTGGTATGTACTGGTGTAATGTGTTCAGTGTCATGCATGTAAATGCCTCAATAGCATGCTTCAGTTGTTGGTAGTAGGCATGGAACACGACGTTGGACTGCCACTGCTTTGACACGTCATTTGTATACCACAAGGTGGAGAACCTTGCGGCCAATGGCTCTGATGTCTCAACTTCTAGAAATGTCACTCCTTTCGGCATTTTCCAAGTGACAAATGAGATCAATACAAGTAACCAGCCAAAATGGAATTCATACCCCTGATCCTGTGCTTTGCGGCAGTCTTTCTCAAGATCGTTGACGAGGTAAATCACCCAGTTCATTTGCATCCCCACTACGCACTTCCCAGCGAGGTCCACTAAGAACCCAGTGACCTGTGTCGGATAGTTATTTTTTATGAGCTTGCTAGCTATAAGTTGGAAATCTAAGTGAACTACACCATCCTATATGGAGGCTACCTTGTAGCCTCACTTTCCCTTTTCTACATCGCCATAATCCTCCTTTATGCGATGTGTCAGGGAGCGATCTAAAGTATTCCCTGGGTATAATTGTTGAGGGTCTGGTCCCTGCATGCTTAGTCTTGTGATCAAGTGGATCAGCCCCAGATCCATAGTGACACGCCTGTCGAGCCACAGATATCCTCCATGATAGAACGACAGGAGGATTTTAACACAAGAATTAACCTCCTGATGTCAACCAAAGTGAGGGATATTCATCATGTTCAGTGTCGTTGCCTGCACGATCTCCTTAATCCACGGTTGGGAGACTATGCACGGCTTCTTCCCAGTTGTCTTCATCAAATACCTATGGGGTGCGAGCATGGCGTAGTTCTTTCTGTCAACGATATTAAAGTCAATGTTATTCATAGCTGGGATCTGTCCCAACCGGGTTCCAACTATGTGTATCCCCTTCGGAATGTACATAGTGATCAATGTGTATTCAAAGTCATGTGGGATTTTGTCACGGTTAACCATGCCAGCCAAAGGCGGTATATAGTCTGGCAAGACCGACAGGATCTGCTTCACGTTAGCCAGATCATTGTGATGCTTGCTTCGCTTCTCAGTCGCGGTTCAGCCAGAATGATGTCCAGTCGAAGGGGATGCTTGCAGTCCTCCAGTTGACGACGCTTGTATTCCTACAGAAAATTGTTTATCATCCATTATCTTCATAAGGATATCCCCAATAGATATCTCTAATGCGCTAGGTTCGCCCGACATCCACACTTGTAACCAAATAGATCGGGTAGGTGAACAGACAAGCGAGGTAATCAAACAGATGGCGAGGTCTAGAAATCACAATGTGATATACAATTTATTATGTGTTATCTTGGATAATCAAGGGCGGAAAAAAGTGGTCACGGTGTAGCGTCCGACAGGTTAAATAAGAAAGCGTCGTAACGAACTCCTCCAATGGGAAGGAATGCATTCATTAATGCGAATCTTTTCGTTATGGAACGGTCTCAACGGTCCATTCACTCATAGATGTGTTTTCTAGCCATTATGGACATCATTCTAACTTTAGGGACTCCTCCAATGGACATATAGCTTCGTCGTGGAGAAGTCCCATTCTGCGTGGTTCTGCTATTCTGGCGAGGTTCAAGTTCTGCAGATCTTGCTCCTGTGAAGTCTTCTCTAGAACTTCCTGTAGTTTTCCTAACTTGGTTTTCTTCTTACTGAGCTTCCTTTCCTTCTTTCCTATGATCTGAGTCTCTGGATTCCTCTTTCCATTCTTATTCTTATCTTTTCTCAGCGTAGTAGGTTCCCACTGTTGATGTTCTTTCAAAGGGCTCAAAGGTAATACATCTTCTCTTATTAACTCCAGGGTAGGTATTCTTCTTTCTTTCATGGATAGGTCCTTCAAACCTTTTTGCGTTCTTTCCACTTCGATAGCTAATTCTCTTGTGTTTTGTTGCTTTGACTCATCCTCTCATTCTTCTATCAGTTGATCTATTCTTCTAGCTATGAAATCCATTAGTTCTTGCTTTTTCTTTTATGTGGCTTCCTCCTCTACTTTACTTCTGATCTGATCCTTCTCAATCCAAGTCTTTCCTAACAAAAGTGGAAAAGGGGCATTGTTCTCAACAAATTTAATGACTTCAAATTCTTCTTCAGACGATGTTTCATGAGCAATCATAGGTATATTAGTAACTCTTCCATATAGGGTTATCATCTTTCCTTTAAACAATCCTATCCTTCCCAATGAAGGTACCATAGCAAGCTTTCCCAAAATTTCCTGAGTGCTTTCTGGCATAATATTCATGTGTGTTTCTTCATCCAATACACACTCTATGTCGAAGTCTTCTATTCTTGTAACTATGCGTTGTTTTTCTTTCAGGATCTCTGGTAAACTAATGTCTCTGTGATCATCCATTACTTATTTTAACTGTGTTAACATAGTCTCTGACTCTTTTTCTTTATTATTCTTTAACATATCCTTAGTCTCTTGACCTTCTTTATAGTTATCTTGTCTTATGTTCATCTTTTCAATTTTAGCAATCATCCTTGGGTAATCCTCAACCTCATGACCAATAGCTTTACAACAAAGACAAATAGGACTTGTACCAGGGAATTCCTTAGCAAGATGTCTCGGCCTTCTGCAATTATAAAACAGTTTTAATCCTCTCTTTCTTTTAAACAATTGTTAACGGGCGAAATTGATCGTCCGTCAACTGGGAGAGTGGAACCGGTCCGGGGTTGTCTAAATAACCCAAGCCGTTTGGAATGGACCACCCTGACAAGTTTAACGGCTCTGTTGGCCGCTCTAAGGTATCCTATGAAAACCAAATAGAAATGATCTGAGCTAAGAAATCTTACTAAACTAAATAAAACAAACTAAACTATAACTAAATACAAGAAAACTAACTAAAGTAAAGGAAACTAGAAACTAATAAAATAAACTAAACTAACTACACTGATCTAACTATAAACTACTAACTATTATGTATACAAGATACTAATTATGATTATAATAACTCAAATCAACTACTTAATTATCAGCTATAATACTCCTTATTCACAAATGTACACTATGGACAATCTACAGATTTGATTAAAACCTGCAAAACTCATGTGTTCGCTGCCCTGAGACAGCCAAGGATCTCTTTTTTTATTTTTGTATTTATGAAAAGGAAATACAAACTACTGAAATTAAACAATCTAATATAATTACTGAAATTAAACAATGTAATATAAATCTAACTAAACTATCATTTATATTATACTACTTAATCAAAACAATAAACATCTAACTAATTGACCTGGAAATGCTCCAAGTCTGCCCTGTGTATGATGACTTCTTAAGCTGGTTGGAGGAAGAAATTCACACCATTTAGTCTTTAAGCTTCTCGTAAACGATCAGCTATGCTGCTTCTTGAAGTATGTTACAGGACAAACAAGACATAAAAGAAAATCATAACAATTTTATGATGAGAAATCTCTGCAATAAGGGAAACCTATTATGTAGAAAACTTATATAACAATTCAATTAATGAAGAAGACAAAGCTATCATTCACAAAAAGAATCAACAATTGTTATGTCCTTTATCTCTTAGGAAGGAACAAGATATGTATAACAGTAAAGAAATTTTATCATTTGCATTTGATTTAGATAACAAAAGTAATACGAAACCATAAACAAAATGATATACAAAACTTGAAACAAAGTGTTGATATATTGAAAAGCAAAAGCTATGACAAAACATCAATTCTGCTTCAGTTTGAATCAGAATTACATATCCTTGTTCTCCCACAACTGAGGATGCTCTTATTACAAAAACCATAGGTTTATATAGGTTTCTCACAAGTCAAAACTTCCTTGTGAATAATAGCAAATTGTTTTACAAAATCTGGGAAGATATTCCCAAAATCTAATTCAAACTTAACAACCTAAGACAAAACCAAATCTAAAATATCTCCTAAACTGTTACAGCATGCCCATTTGATCACTCCAATTCGTATGTACCTAAAAAAAGGCAAAAATAAACAAGTTTAAAAGATATTTTGTTGATAAAATGGTAAAAATCTGATCCTGTAGACTAGCTACATAATCAGTTGATTCTGTAGCTGGTCTAATTTGAGAACAGACCTATTTTAAGTCAATTAAAACTAACAGAAATATATTCAAATCATAAAAGCAAATATTTAATTACTAATTAAAAACAAGCAAATCACCTAAATCACAACAAACCAAAATGCTATGCTAATTTAGGACAAACTAAATCTTAATTGAATCTATTTTAATCAAAACAAAAATCAAATAAATCTTTGGTATGAATGCAACAAAATCCATCCATATAGAGGAAAAAATCCTACATCCATTTATTTTGAAAATCAATAAATCCATTTAGAATTGAGTGCAGGGAATTAAAGATGAAAAATCTTGCCACCATATCCAAAGCATACACCAGCAGCTTCAGCAGGACGATTAGATTGAAATCACACCACTCCTGAGGATAGCAGCAGCACTAATTACCCACCTACAACACTTTAAAAGAGAGGTCCGCCAATATAAAACTTCTTCCAAAAGTATCATGGATGGCCACAAGCCATGGCTCAGAGCATCAGCAAGTAGCCACGACTGTCCAAAACCTGGTAGACAAAGCTTTCAGAAGCAGCCACTGCCTCTGACATTGCCCTGTCATTTCATGCTTCTCTTGCATATGTATTGTCTTTGTTTCCTCTTGTTGGTATTCTTGAAAAAGCCCTTGATCTATAACTAATCATGTTGCAATGGAAATTCATCATTACACTATTAACATGACTACAAGAAGCAAACCAAGCATAGATGAGAGACCCAATTACTCACATCTAGAATTTAACGCATGATTACATACAGTAGTAAAATCTTTTTATAATTTACAAGAATGCCTCCAAGATTTGACTCAGCATATTCCTCTACTTTCATACATTCTCCTCTCGAAATTACCTTGGCTATAATCTTCTTTTAGATTGTTAATGGAATTCAAACCCTGTGACTTGAGGGAACATTTTCAACTAGCTCTTTAGCAGCTCAAAGCATTTCTTCCCCATTTTGATCCCCCAAAGACTCTAGTGCCTGTTCTATATGAATATTTATCTCTTCTAAATATTCCAGTAAGCATTCATTTAGAAAAATATCATGGCCCCTTTCTTGGACATTTATGTTCCCTAGCAATTTTACACATGTGAAATGAAGTAATCCAAGAACCTCGCCATAATCTTTTTGTCTCAGAAACAATGTTGTTAGTGATAAAATAATTTTTACAATAGCATGCACAATCCTGGTATCCCCTCTTTGCAACAACTTAATGATTGTTTCCATAAAGTCAAGTGTTGCATGACAGAGTTTTTCCTTAGTTTGTGAATAATCATTATCATTAGAGGCCCCTCCCATGGCATGACCTTCTGGAGGATGGTTTTCATGAAAGTTTGTGACATTGACAGAGCTACATTCCACATTGGCAAGTGTCACAACCCAAGAAGAAGAAAATCGCTTCCCATCTTCATCCAAGTCATCAAATCCCTGTTTTGACTTTACACCATCCAAACTCCCATCAATGCAAAGAACATTTGCAGAAGAGGATACAACAATAAGAAGATCTGGAATCCATGGCTTTAACGCACCTAGAATGGACACTCCATACTTAGATCCAACAACAGATTCACGCAAAGTGATAAGATCAAGAAGATTGTTTTCCACATTAGAGGCTTCAGTAGCTAACTCACTTGAGCTCTTTAGACACAGATATAACAATTTTGCAGCGTATATATAGATTAAAATATATTTCCAGTCATTTCCTGTGAACTTCTGAGATGCAGACCATTTCTCAATTTGCTATTTCAGATACAGAATAAATGTAGATGCAAATTCTAACATCTTGCCTTTACTGGGACCTGTGTCACCAGACTTAAAGAATTGATATCAGCAATTGACTTCAGAAAATTTGCAGCTATCCTGGCCACGAGAACAATCTTGCTTGCTTCACTGGTATATGTTTTCCCATTAATACATTCATCTGTAGCATTTGAAATTTCTTCCAAGGGCGCTCTTCTCCTTGACTTGCATTCGTGAACCTGAACACGTTTCCTTCTTGAGTAATCTCTTGAAATGCCTTCAATTGCTCCATAAATGGCACACTTTCCCTCCACTTTGAAGGATCATATGAGAACTCGCCCAAAAGTGGCACATAATGATCAGGTCAATGGATTTACATCAAGTCAATGTAATCTGTGCTGAGACGCTTTAAACTCTTTTCCATTCTTTCTTTAATGTTGGTAGCATCAACGCATAGTATCTTTGCATTATCATGCAGGTAGTTGGATTGTGTTTTCTTCTTGAGGCCACAAAATTATTGACAATGTCTCATTTCAACCGTGACTAGAGGGAACCCTCAACAACATCTATACGATCAACGCCCAAATCTGAAAACTTGGCGTGATCTGTGTGTTGTTCGATTCATGGTTGGAGGTTGAGGATAATTGCATTCATTGTATTCCCACTTATATTCTTCTCACCCAGATAGCAAAGTATACAAGGTTCATTCAATCTCTCTATTCCCTCCAGGTCGTCCAGGGAAACCACAAACCCTCAATCCGGTTGCAGATCATTTTAAATTTATATCCAGGCTGACTTATTACATAAAATTTGCAAATCCGGTCTCTAAACTCGCACAATCCTCCAAACAGCAATAAAAGTATAGATGGGAAACCCTAGAAACGCCAGAAACTTTCACAGGTCGTATAAATAAAGAGGTATTCAGATCTAGCTCTGAAAATGTCAAACCATAATAAAAAAAATGACCAAAGTTACCTCAGTATGATTTATGAATCTAAGGAAACCATCATATTAGCGAGCATGAGTGTGGAAAGTGAGGAATAGCTTAATTCCTGGTAAGGAGGCCGGTGTTGATAGCTGTTATATCCCCTATAACACAGCTCAACAATTATATCAATTGGTCAACCAATGAACAATAGTAAGTGCATGCGCAATAAATGTTATACCAAATTTTTTGATCTACCAACAGTCGAATGGAAATCAATACCAAACTCAACTATGCGCCAATGTAACCACCGATATCCATAGCTTAACCAATGTGTTGATATATGAAAACAACATATCAATAGTTACAAAAATAGCCGTAGGCATTATATTAAAAAGATATGTATGAATATCCATATACCTTATGAAACCAAAGGTTGAGTAGGCCAAATGAGAAGCCAATCCAAATATTAATGCATTGCAAATTCAATGAAATCCAATCACACAATCGACATAAGAATGTCCAATGAGTATACCAATGCGTGCGAGTGTTATACCATAATGTTCAAACATCCGACATGAAGTTCAAAACCCAAAATCATGTATTCGCCAATCAAATGTTTAACCAAGGTGTCAAATTGATATTGCATAAAATTGATATGCCAAGAGCTATGATAAGGATTAACAATAAGGATCACATAAGATAAATCTTGACCCCCATGCAATTCAATGAATCAATGTTTAGGCAAGTCATAAAATGCGAATCCAAAGGATAAATATCTTCAATAAAACTGAGTTATATAATCCATCGAAGTATGAAAAACCGACCAAAGGATATTGTCGATCATGTAAAGATCAATAAAAAGATGGGCGTAATATGCATAATGAAACAAAAGATATTGGCAGTTGAGAAAATGATCGAAATGTGACCTCGAAAGGAGAAATCTTCATGCTTACACTCGTGAAGACTTAGCGAAGGTAGGCGTGTGGAAAGGCACAGAAAATAAAATCATCGTTCATTTGAAAATTGCGACGAAAAAATCAATGTTTGTGAAACATTGGTGTAGGCAGCTTATGAGACAATGAAAAATGTGAATTGGCTGCCAACAACAATCCCAAGCCTCTCTTGTACTGTGTGTTGGGATCACAGTGATGGACCTGCAATCAAAAAAAATTATTTCTAGGTTCTTGCATCCATTGGTTAGTCCAAAAATTCTTTCTATGCATGGGAATAACATATCTTCCTCTATTTCTATCAAATTCATTCAGATCAATTCTTTCTTCTAATTGTGCCCTAGCTTTTAGACTAGGACAAAACCTATCAAACATACCTAGATTCATGCTTTCAAAGAAACAATTTCCACTTATCTTACCCTTACCAGAGCACAAAGCTTTAAGATCTTACCTCTTTTCTTCAGATCAGGTTTCTTTCTTAGCATAGACCTTTGCAAGTCAAGTAGAATACTACGCACTATAGTAGCATATCTACACATAGAGCTTTCTCTTTTATTTAGTTCCCAGCAATCACAGTTTCATGTCCCATAAATGAAACCATTTGTTGGAAAAGGGGCATACCCGGGGTTCAACACTTCGACAGCGCACCAAAAAAATCCCAACTACCGGCCCTTTCGGCAACACCTACAAAGAAGATGAAGTTTCACCTGAGGTAGAGGCAGGGAGGGTTACAGGACTCAAGTGTCTATAACCAAGTTGGGACACAGATCTGTGATTACAACACTTAGCATAGCACTTAGACAACAATATGCATTAGTTCTTGAGTCTCATTCACATTGCAAATTAAACCCTTATTACAGATCAGCGTAGTAACAATAAATATCAAGCACTTTTAATCTCTTAGCACATAGAATTAGCTTATATCTAGCATTAATTTATCGTTAATACCATTAAGCACTAAGAAACAATATCAAATGCATTCATCATACATTATAATAACATCACTAATCAGATAAGCATCATAATCCACATCGCACAAAGCACATCAAGACACGGAATATACGTGGTTCACCCTAGTTTCGGGATATGTCCACCAACTTATTCTTCTCCTTTATTAGTCTTCAATCTTCTTACATTCAGTTGCTCATGTGCACAAATCCACAGAGCCAAACTCCATATAGGATAGGAAATCTGCGCGCCAGATCCTCCTTCCCAAAATCAGGTCAAGGCACAAAGCCAACTCCTTATTATCACAGAGCCTTACTCTACACAGTCAGTTTTCACAAAGCAACTTACAACCTCTTTCACTTAGCTCTGCAAGCCTTAACATACTCTTGCACTAAGCCAACATTAATACTTACAACATATTGTTCACATAGCCAACCAGCTAGCCAGGTTTCTTACATCGCTTAGCTACTTATTTATACATTTTCAAATAGGCCTAATCATGGGTAAACCCATGGGCCGACATCCTATAACACATTACATAAACCCAAGTAAACCCTTTGTCGGGTCCACAAGCTCGCAAAACAAGTGATATCCTACGATCTCAAATCCTCCTGGCGCTCCATCTTCGACCAGCCTGTCAAAGTCCCAAAAGTGGTCAAATGCGAGCAATGTTTCCTCAAAACTTGGTCAAGGGCCAACACATTTGCATGGAATTTCCCTAGGAATCATGGAACTCGCCTAGCTCAATCGATTGACCGCCTAACTATTATAGTGTCACCAAGAACAACACTCAGTAATATACTCTATTACCTAGGTAATCAGGTAGTATGGATAAGGGTACAGTCGTGCCTCCTTAGTTGTGCCCTGAGATATTGGGGTGAGTACTATTGTCGACCCCACATAGATATCAGAGAGCTATAGCACAAGGAAAACCCTTGTCTATAGGTATCCTAAAACAAATTGTAAACCTTAGGAAATACACAAAATTAAAGAAGCACAGCGTAGAAAGAGAACAAACAATATCCATTACACTGCAACCTAGCCTCATGCATTTTGGTTGCGAAATTCCTACATATTTCTTCATGTTAAGAATTTGGGCAGTCTAACACTGCAAAATTATTTAGATCAGAGTATAACTCTGTAGGAATAAAAAAAAAAACGAGGACTGAAAATACTCGTATTTGTGACCTATCCCATTGGCTTCCTTTTTTTTCCCTTATCGATCCCTTAAGAGGTTGGGTGAAGGATTTCAGGTGTTACACATTATTTTGGTCACCCCAGTGATCAACCTACGACATGTGCATAAGTCACTTCCATGTTCCCTGAAAACACTAAAAGAGACTTTCTCCATGAGAAAAGTGGTTTACCTTTTCTTCCTTAAAAACTATGACAAAGGAGATCGTCGCACCCTGCTCTATGATTGCGGTGAAATGATTCTTGATCATTCCATGATGCACCAAAGTTGTATTGTGGCATCGTCATAGGATGCCTGTGCATAGGGTGTGATGATGCTTAAACAAGGGAAAAGTGAAATTCACGAATGTTCTAGAAGGGAATCTTCTAGAAGATGAGGTGGCCTCCAATCGATTTGGATCTTACTCGCTTCTTTGATTTAGTGGGATCATCCTAATATTATCATCCATCCCTCTTTCACCCTATATAAAGAGGGATATCTTATGGAAGAGGCTAAGGCTTGCTTATGCATGAATAATTATGCTATAGATTATACTTGAGATAGCTTTGCTTTAGCTCTCTAAATCAGATTGTGGATCTTCTTCATCAAAGGAATTGGAGAAAAGGTGTGTCTGTTGAAGCAAAGAGCCATTGAAAGGGACCTTCCAACATCAAGGCATGGGTTGTATTCTCCACTTTCCATTTAATATAATGCAGCAATACATTTCTTTCCTATAAAGGTGTCTTTACTTTTATTGTATAACTCCTTGATCTTATACATAGAATTCATTGGAATATATATATCTTTGTTCTCTTTCTTTGTTTGTTTGTGCTTCTTAAACAGGTTCACCATCCCGTAAATCCAAAGATTGAGTGGCAAGGATGACACTAGCAAGGACCAAGTGTCATTTAAAAGGTAAGTCATTTGTCCCTCTCTGAACTAGTTTATATGACAATGAAGTCTAAGGTGAAGTTTGTATTTTGTCTTGTTTTGTTCTAGCTTATTGTGGAGGTTAGGAATATTAGTTTGTGTCCGCACTTACCGATTTGTTCAATAACAAAATTGGCGACCATTACAAACCATCATCTAAACTATCACCCAGATGGCAAGGAGTGTGGATCCCCACATGGATTTGCAAAGCCAATTTCAGTACGACATAGAGTGTATGGAGCCTTGTGTCTTCAATTTTTGCAAGGATCTCTTGAAGAATATGAAGAAGCAAGTGACAAAGTGTCGGAATGGTCGGTTGAAGCAATTTCTTTATGGATCCATTTTAGTATCCTTCTTCCTGGAGAGGGTCCCTGTCTTACGTCTACACAAGATCAACGGATGAAAATGTGTGTGGATTTGATGGTTCATCACAGTGGCAGTAGATTATCTCTTTTTCGGTCTCATCATACTAACTTATGAAAAAGGAAATTATGGAGTTTTCTTTAAGTGTTTTTCATACTCTCTAAACATGAAAAACCCATGAGTTTTCTTTCTTTGGACTCGTAAGAAAAACATCGAAATGTTGATATGGGACCGAACCACTCCTTCTTAGGGTTCGTTAAACATACTTTGAGGGACTCATCTGAAGGATGAGATTACATTACAATAATATGTTATCCTCCTCAAGATTGCGTAAAAATAAAGAGGTACTCGCCAGAAATGGTGGGGGGAAATTGGGAAAAAAATGTGTATTTGTATTTGTGTTAGTGGAAATAAAGTCGCTCTTGATCAACATGACACCCCCCTTTCATCACTGTATCCGGGTTGGGAAATCCATATGTCTCTCGTTTGACCATCCACAAGTCCATATGTTTCATCCTCCTTGAGTCAATGTTTCCAAGACAATTGTCATTTCATTCATATGTTCAAGAGAATTCCAACCTAAACAAGCCTTCTATCAAGTCAACCATCTATAGTTCTAAATTTTCTACCATGTCATCCTTCCCTGAGTCAGTTCTTAATCACTTCATACTACGATCTACTTCAAATATGTTACATAATGACAATTCTTTTTCTATCCAGTTCAACTCATTATCCAGGAACAGGACTTAGAAATCACATTAGTACCCTGGAGCCTGGATGCCTCAATTGCAGGTCTCTTTGCTTTCAATAGTGGGTTCACATCATTGGCCCCTGATTGGAAGATTCCATCGAGTGTTTGACTTCAACTCATTCATTCACATTCGTTGGATTGTACTAGAGTACCTTGGGGGTCATTGTCATCAATGGTGATTTCCCTTGCACTTGTTAACGGTTTTCATTAATGACTGGTAATCAAGTGGTTTCTACCATGTTTGACTTTGACACCTGTAATCAAATGGCTAGATTCGTACTTAGGGATGATGGAAATGAAGACCCTTTATCTCACCATGTCGGTCCAGGTTGTGGCGGAGTATTTATGAATTTGTACTGACACATAGATCCACTATGTATGTCTCCTGGCTATGTCTGAATTTGAATTATTTAAACATAGATCCACAGTGTATTTCTTGTGGCTATGTTGAATCATGATGACGTGGATCAATAGTGTATGTTTAGTGGCCATGACTCACTTGAAACTTATTATTAGAGTCACTTGTAGTCTGAGTATGGGAATGCCTACCTCATAAGATGGTATAGAGGGATTTGTATTAAAAATGGCAAAGCCACAAATCTGTTACAATGGCATGGCTGCACAGAGCTATTGCCAGCAAAAGAGGAATACAGTACTTAAAAACCAGTGGAAATGCTTCCCAAGTCTGTGGAGGAACTGATACCAAATTATTTAGTGACCTAGCTTCTATACAAAATGCTAGGATGCTTATAGTGCTTCAGACTGGTGCGAATCGGCGTTGTGGGCATTACTTCTCAGAGTTGTCTCCCCATTCAAGATTTAGCTTGGAAAGCTTGTCCTCCAAATATCCAATTCAGTCCTCGAACTTCTCTTGTGGACTCTTCAATTCCTGTTGCAGCTTGTCGAGTTCTTCAGTGAACCCGATCTTGACAAAGGATAGGTCTTGTTCTAACTGCTCCATCCTCCTCCCAGCTTCAGAATCAAGGTTTTCTAAGAAGTCCAGTTGGAACTGGAGCATATTCTTGAGCTTTTCCAGTTTTTCATCCAGCTGCTTGAGGCGATCTTCTACAGGAATGGGGCGGC
>ML806723.1:108196-123533 GCA_009831015.1 Picea engelmannii
CAGTGGATGGGGAGGTTTGGGAGTCTGACCCAAACCGGGACGTCCTTTGGGATCTCCAGGGCTGGATCGAAATTTGGAGTCCAGCGATTCAAGTAGAGCCCTTGTGCGCCCATAAAGTAAGGGTCGTTTCTGAAGATTAGGTCTCGGTCCTCCTGGGAAATGAACTCAAAGATGTAGAAGCCTTTGCCAACGGAGTAGCAGGTCACACTATTCTTTGTTAACGGTCTCCAGTTCCTCTGAATCCAGTTATCGGTTGTTCTGGTGGAAGGCCAAAGCCCCATGAACTGGCCGACTAAGCCTCGCTCTGAGAGAGAGATTGCTACTTTCATTGGTTGTTCTGGAGGAAGGCAGATTTCGGGTATGGCCTCTAAACGCTTTACAAAGCTCGAGGATTCTCCTTGGGTTGTCTTCTTCGAGCAGGTTGTGATCAGTTTGTTGAATGTCGAAGAGGGGGAGGGAGGGGGCGGCGACTCCCCTCCATCCTGACTTGCCATGGCGGCCGATCCACTCAGAGCCCGTCAAACCCTAACCGATTCAGCGCTCAGGGAATCTCCGGTTCCCTTCCAATACTTGATGTTAGATCATTCTTCACTATAAGATGGTATATTATTATGCAGATGCTTGATTGTTTGCAGGTTCCCGACTGATGTGCTCCTTGTTTTCAACATACACATTCTACAAAGTATTTCAGTTGTCACAGGTTCCAACTTCATACTTTGGGGGGAATTTTGTTACACATTATTTTGGTCACCCTAGTGATCAACTGACGACATATGCATAACTCACTTCCATGTTCCCTAAAACCACTAAAAGAGACTTTTTCCATGAGAAAAGTGGTTTACCTTTTCTTCCTTAAAAACTATGCAAAGGAGATCATCACACCCTTCTCTATGCTTGGGTTGCGAATATGCTTGATCATCACATGCTGCACCAAATTTGGACTGTGGTTTCATCACAAGATGCCGGTGCATAGGGTGCAATGATGCTTAAACAAGGGAAAAGTGAAATTCACGAATGTTCTAGAAGGGAATATTCTAGAAGATTAGATGGCCTCTGATTGGTTTGGATCTTACTCGCTTCTCTGATTTAGTGGGATCATCCTAATATCCTCATCCATCCCTCTTTCACCCTATATAAATAGGGATCTCTTATGGAAAAGGCTAAGGCTTTCTTATGCATGAAGAGCTCTTCTATAGATTATACTTGAGACAGATTTTCTTTAGCTCTCTAAGTCAGATTGTGGATCTTCTTCATCAAAGGCATTGGAGAAAAGGTGTGTTTGTTGGAGAAAAGAGCCATTGGAAGGGACCTTCCAACATCAAGGCATGGGTTGTATTTTCCACTTCCATTTAATATAATGCAGCAATACATTTCTTCCCTATAAAGGTGTCTATACTTTTATTGTATAACTCCTTGATCTTATACATAGAATTTGTTGGAATATATATATCTTTGTTCTCTCTCTTTGTTGGTTTGTGCTTCTTAAATAGGTTCACCATCCCGCAAATCCAAATAGGGAGCAGAAAGGATGACACTAGCGAGGATCAAGTGTCATTTAAAAGGTATGTCATTTGTCCCTCTCTGAACTAGTTTATATGACAATGAAGTCTAAGGTGAAGTTTGTATTATGTCTTGTTTTGTTCTAGCTTCTTGTGGAAGTTAGGGAGATTAGTTTGTGTCTTTACTGATTTGTCCGATAAAATTAGGCCAAACACACTACATCAAGATATCATGAATACCCAAGATATGGCAGACACGGTCCCTAAGCAAACATCGGTAAAAACCTTTATTCCACAGAAGATTTAGGTTATGAAGCCTCCCCAGAAGACATGGACAGGGAAGGATGGGATGGATGTGGAGACTCAGAGAGAGATAAGGAGGAAGAATATTTTCTACGGTTTCAAAGTGTCGTGGGAACCGGTTCATCAATGTATGGGAAAGGGTAAGATCCATTACATTGACGTGGTTTTCGACGAGGAGGAGGATGGTGATGATGAGGGAATTAGACAGAACAATGGTGATCCATCACACCTTCATGCTATAGAGCAGGCGCCATTGGAGGAGAGGTCCAAGGGAATGACCATTTCCACATTTTCAGGAGTTCCAAAATATTACACCTTCAAGATTAGAGGAATTTTGTAGGGGAAGAGGGTTACAACACTAATTGATGGTGGAGCCACCCACAAATTCATTGATGTTGCACTGGTCATCGGGAGACAAATCCTTGCAAAAGAATTCAAGGGATTCAATGTGGTATTAGCATATGGTACAACATGGTGTGTGTTGAGAGGATCAGGGGATTGGAAGTAACATTAAGAAACTATACATTGAACGATGATTTTTATGTCATAGATTTGGAGGACACTCATGTGGTGCTAAGAGTTTAGAGGTTGTACTCATTGGGAGATATCCACATGAACTATTAGGACATGAGGATGGATTTCAGGGACAAGAGTGGAAATTAAGTCATCCTAAGAGGTATGTCAATAGGTGCCCCTAGGATCATTCCTAACCAACGCATGAAGGCCCTTTTTAGACACGAGGACATATCTTGTGTAGAAGAGTGCTTGATCACCATGGAGAATCCATCACAAGATCTCTAGCACTACCATGAGGCATTGCGTGGAAATCATGATAGAGTATTTGAAGCATTACCAGCAGGGAGACCACCTGAAAAGGGATTTGAGCATGTCATTGAGCTAGAAGAGGGATCGAAGCATGTGATCACCACACCATACAAGCATTCAAAGAAGTTCAAGGAAGAAATAGAAAAGGTCATAAAGGAGTTGCTAAATATGGGGCACACCAGGCCTAGTTCTAGTCCCTTTGATTCTTCCATGGTACTACTGAAGAAGAAGGATGGCATGATGAGGATGTGCATCGTCTACATGGCACTGAAAAAAGAATACCATCAAGAACCAATACTCGATACCCAGCATTGATGAGTTGATAGATGAGATGCATGGGGTGGTGTACTTCTTGAATATTGATCTTCGATCGGGGTACCATTGAGAGAGGAGGACATCCATAAGACATCCATAAGACATCCTTTAGATGTCATTATGGGCACTACAAGTTTATAGTCATGCCCTTTGGGATTACTAACACACATGCTACCTTCTAGTCATGTACGAACCATATCTTCGACAAGAAGTTGAGAAATTTCTTATTGGCTCTCTTTGACGATCTTATTATCTATATCAGGACTTGGGAGGAACATCTGAATCATGTGGACGAGATTCTCACCATTATGGAGGAGAAGTCACTTTTTTCCAAAGAGGAAAAGTGTGATTTTGGGTTGATAGAGATCCTTTATCTGGGGCACTTGATTGGTGTTGAGGGAGTAAAGGTGAATCAAGAGAAGTTACAAGCTATATTAGATCGTCCGACCTCAAGATCACTCATAGAGTTGTGAGGATTATTTGGGATGTGCATCTATTACAGGCACCTTTTTTAAAGGATTTTCACAATTGGTTGTGCCATTGAAAAACCTCACCAAGAAGGGTGTGTTTTGATGGTTAGAGGATGCACAAGTAGAATTCGACAGAATGAATAGGGTGATGAGAACATGCCCAGTATTATCACTCCCATATTTCACACAGCCTTTTGTCATGGAGTGTGACGCATTCGGTGAGGGGATAGGAGCAGTGTTTATGTAAAATCGACACTTGATAGCTTTCGAGAAAAGAAATATGAGAGATCCAAAGAAGCTCTATTTGATCTATGATAAGTGTTATAACCCTAAATTTCACCACACATGCTTACCTAGAATCAGGCCAACTCATATCCCTTCTTTGCAAAAACTCTATTGAACAACTCTTTGAAAATCCTCTTGTGTAAAGGCCCACGCGCCCTAACCCATTACTGCATGTGTGTACACGCTGGCTGACCCAAAACAGCCCGCGTGGACCGACAAAAGCATGAAAAAAGGAAAGTTTCTGACTAAAAAAAAAATCTATGGGTGAGTTAACTAAAACTCCCAGCCATGCATGGCCGAGGGTCCATCCAAATACCTAGCTACTTATAGACTATAAAAGAAGGGTAGGGGTACCATTTGGAAGAGGAAGAATATAGCAAAGAAACTCTACCCATTTACGTATTCCATTGTCCCAACCCTTTAGCCTTTCCTAATGCCAAAGGAGACTTAAAGAAAAGCAGTTGAAGGACAGAAGAAGAGGAGACCAGGATCAGGTTCAAGGAGCAGTGGCCGGTCTCAGATTTTGTAAATTTGATTCATTTTAAGTAATAAAGAGAATGCTTTTCTCGTCCCAATTCATGAACTTTTTATGGTTTGATTAGTTTATGTTTGATTTCTAACCCGTGAGTATATAAGTAGTATGCATGCATAGTTTTTTCTCTTCTTGAATGCATGTCATCTTTGGAAGGAGTATTGCGAACAAGTAATCAAGCACAACAGAGGATCGACATCAAACGTCGGTAATAAGGTAGGTGGATCTTTCCATGCATTTACTAAGAAAAGGGGATTTAATTCTAGGGATGTAGGTAGAAATTAATTTCTATTCGGTCATATCTGCATGCAAAGTCTGAACTCTATTTGCTAGTTCGTAGGGTGTTTTTCCCCAACAACAGAATTGGCAACCATACTGGGGAGAATCTCTAGGGTTCCTGGAATTTTATTTAGTTTTTGGGTAGTTTAAAGACTAGTTTTTCTTGCCTGTCTTTTCTTTTCATTTCTGTAAAGTCTGAGCTAGTAGGGAGTCTGGTTTTCCATACCAGCTTTCCCTGACTTTTGCTTGACTGTGTTTTTCGGGACCTACAAAGGTACATGCAGCCTACACAAGGCCTGCACACGTGTACCCGCACCCTATCCTCTTATAGCTCGTGTTTGAACGCTATCTGTAGAGGTAGCAGTAGCGTGTAGGAGTTCAGAGAACCTCAAAGGTAGTCCTCCTCTTCCCTGTCAGAATCACACATTCTCAGGGGGTTTTCTGAGATTTTGTTTGAGTCTTTTTTGCTAACAGTCCTATCTCAGATTATTTTTGCCTTATTTTGTTTCCTTGCATTATTTGTTTTTCTGTTAGAAAAAGTATCCAAGCTTTCAAGGGATCCTGGTTGTCAATACCATAGGTCGCTTCTTGGTTTGGTCTGTCTCTTTTCAATTTTTTTTTATTAGAGTTTAGATATACACGCGGCCTGCACAAGGTCAGCCCGCGTGTACACGCCCTCTGTCTCTGTTCAACATGCATTCGCACACGTTTTGTTTGAGTAACAGTCGCGTGCTTGTGTAGGCTAATTTTTGTTAAAGGTGAGGCAGTCAGCCTCTCCTTTGATAGGAAGTATTCCTCTCAGGTGTTTGAATCTCTGTTTGAATAGTCAGTAGCTTAGGATTATTTTTACCCTTAGCTTACTTTTTCTCATTTAAAACATTGTCAGAAAAATAAAAATAAAAATTACGGTTTTTAGACAAGCGTGAGAGTCATTGTTTTTATAATTGATATTGTGTGATTTTTTAATCTGATTCTTTGCAATCTGCGCTTTAAGCAAGAATTTTTTTTCTTGGTTTTTTGCTTGTCGGTATTTTCCCTTTCTTTCTTTATTAGCACTTAAATAAATAAATAAATCTCTTTTCATTTTCTTCTTTGGTTGAAGAGTGTGTTTCTGCATCATTCACTAGGGAAAATTCTTTTATTTCATAAGTTTTTTGCAGTTCACTTAGATCATAAGTAGCTCATAGTCAAGTGAAATTCCTTTGAGTTTGTTGTCCAAAATCTTAGAAAAGTTAAAAAATTCTTTCTTTTGAAAAGTTGTTGAAATTTTGCATTCAGTAAAAGTTTTGTTTCCATCTTTTTTATTCATTTTTTACTTTCATCTTTTACACACCATCAGTTTCACCCTCATACCCCTTGATGTAAGACAAATCCATAAAAGTAACACTAAATTTAAAATCTACTAGACTTTTATGTTTGTAGGGTTCACAAACTAGTTCAGGACTAAGGCCTTGAATTAGGATTAGAGAGGAAACTCTTCAAGGCCATTTTAAATCAAACATTGGAGTCTGAGATAGGGAGTTTCTAAGTCCAGTTTCATGGAAGTTATCCGGGACCCCCCTCTAACATAGGGGATAAACACGAGTTCGTGTGCGGAAAGGCAGCGGAGATAACCCCTCCAAAGCCGGACCAATCATAGTGGAGAACACATATAGAGAGCTTATTTTGGGATTCCATCGTTTGCATTTTCCACGGGGCTTCGTGGGTCTCGAATCCATTCGAGGTCCTCAGTTGTCTTTCGGACCATTTTCTCTTGATACCCTTGACAGGTTTCAGGCTCGATACCCTACTCATTGTGGTCTACCTGACTTTCGACTGTACCCGCCTGGTGACTGTTCGTGTGCTGGTAACCTAGTTGCCAATCTTTGTTAGGGACATACACAGGTGACTATGAGGGTATACCGCGGTACCTAGGACAGACATCAGGCCATGCTTTGCAGAGTATACCCAGAGGGTGCTTCCGTGTTCAAGTTTCACTTGCACCGGTAAGTTTCTCTAGTGTTGGTTGTTGTAACTATTCTTCCAATTAATTTAGTGTTTTCTTGTTTTATCTTCTAGGGACTTTTTTCTTAGTGTGTGTTACTTTTGAGTGTTTAGACTACCTTAGAGTGTCTTGGATCTTCTCACATAGTGGAGGATCCCAAGATCCTCCAGTCATGAAGGCTTCTTGGCCTACCGTCGGTTATACTGGAGCCACCCCCGCCACCATTAAGGCGGAAGCTAGACCAACAAGGATTTTTTGAAGCGACCGGGTTACAAACCATTGTGCCCGAACAACCCCCGGAGAAATCGACTATTTTTAACCTTGAAGAAACCGCTCTTGGCTCGGTTGAAACATCAACTACTGATCTCTTGGCACCTTTTATTGTACCAATTCAATTTCACGAGTGCCAGACAGTGCCTCGCATAGCAATGGAAACAAATGTTGTTACTTCTTCTGGGAATTTTTCAATTCCCACCACGGTTGTCACTACAGGAGAGTCATCTCCTAACCTACCATTGTCAGTCTGAGCCACCATGGTCTCGACCGCAACTACTTCGCACAATGGTCCAAACCTGTCTTTGGCGGCAGCTACAACCCCTCTTACACCTAGTGCAACATTCCCTCCATTCTCATACGGTATACCTAGTTCGGGTACAAGTCCTGTACTGCCCTACTTCACTTTACAAATTTTGGGTCTGAGCGCAGGGATCCGTTCCCTCCTCTGAAATGTCGATCTGGGGTAATTCTTTCCACAATCAATGGAACCCTGGACAAACTACTATGCCTATCCCTACGGGACCAACATGGGGTAATCCTTCCCAAAGTCCTTTGAATACAATGCATGCCCAACAATCCATGTCCTATTTTTGAAATCAACCGATGATGTCTCCACAGATGCAAAATCCTTACGCTGGCCAGGGCCATGGTTTCTACCAGAATCCGGGCCAACAGCCAAACTTTTCCTGGCAACCTGGTGCCAGTCAAACTCCAGGACCCTTTTTCCTAGGTTATCAGCAGCAACCCAAACTACCTTTCCTGGTGACTTTACACTTGCCCGATTTGATGAGGTTATTGAATGACCCCATTTGTCACAATCCACGTTGGCCTCCTATGCCGACGAAGTTGCCTTCGGACATTCCAAAGTTCAAGGGTAAGCCTAACAAAGATCCAGGCGATCATGTGACTACCTTTCATCTTTGGTGCTCATCTAACTCATTGAAATATGACTCTGTACAGTTGTGATTGTTTCAACATACTCTCATTGGGAGTGCCGCAAAATGGTACATTGAGCTCGATCACTCAAGATACTCTTCTTTTGGCGAATTGGCGATGGCTTTCCTTAACCATTTCCAGTTACCTGTGAGATATGACATTGGCACAGAGCTGCTCGCTAATTTCGAACAGACAACAGCAGACCATATCTCTGATCACATCCGAGAATGGAGATGCCGGAAGAGTTTAATCAAAGTACCAGTCCCACTAGCATTCCTGCTTGAGTGGTTCCTTAATTCTTTGGTCCCACAGTTATCCAAAGATGTCGGGACATCCGGGGTTTTCTCTAAAGAAGACGCCATCATGAGGGCTCAATAGTTTGAGCTCATCTATTCTCAGTCTGGTTTATTATACAACATCTTGCTAGATGCACCACGTTCAATACTGGATAAAACTAGACAAAGAGCTAGACCGCATGCCGATGGTATCGTCAGTTCAGCACAAACCAAGCTCGTTGAGCAATTGACAAAGTAGTTGCAACAGTTATCCATACAACACACAGCGGCCAGAAAAACTACTGCTTTGGCTACTCCCCCTACCCAAACGTCGAAAGTACACACAGTGCAGTTGACTAACCCAAAGGCCACCCAGAAGCCTGAAGGGAAGAAAAAATAATGAAAGAAGGGTAAGGGGGATAAAAAACCCACCGATAATGTTGGCAGGGACAACACTAAAAAATGGAAGGCGAGGTATCCATGCAACTTGTGCGTGGAAGACCACCCAACCCATCTATGTCCTCAACTTGCAGAGGCCCAAAAATTTGTCACACAGAAACAACAGGTGGTGTTGACAAACCCATTTCAGCATGGGCAAAATCTAACTCAAGCCTCTGCAAGTATGGAAGGAGGCAGCCAAGAAAACTACCCACCTCCAAACAACCCCTCATCCGCAAACGTATATATGGTTAGGGGTGATGCTTTCATATCGACTAGAGTGCATGATTATAGTAAACCAAGCACTTCGAAGAAGGGTAAAGAAGATGACCTCCCATCTCTTCCTCTACAGATTGAGAAGACGTTGGGAGAAACAATGACATGCATTCCAAAAGGTGCATTTAAAAAGGCTTCTCATAACCCAAATGCAAGGGCCACTCAGAACTACTCTGTGGTGAAAGATTTATCACAAACCCCTTGTGCGATGTCTGCTTTGGAGGTCCTCCAAAGTTTCCCTTCTCGGAGAAAAGCCTTGTTAACCGCTTTGGGCTCTACTGAGACTTGTAATCCAGGTACCATCATGTTAGATACAACCGACTTAAAACCTCATCTGCCTTACCACATAGCGTTTCAGATAGTAGTGGCTTACCCCACGAAAACTTTTACACGGAATATCTTTCGCACGGTGGTCGACGAGGGTGCCTCGACATGCGTTATGTCATTGGCATGTTGGAAGGCCATTGGCCAACCCGTTTTGTCTCCATCACCTACTCTCCTCACTACTTTCGATGGTCATTTGTTCCGACCACATGGCATCGCTCCTTCTTTCCCCATGCAGTTAGGAGGGAAGCCCGTGTGTGTCAAAGTAGAGGTAGTCGATTCTCCCCTTGACTATAACCTCTTGTGAGGACAGAGTTGGACTTATGCTATGAAAGCTTTGGTTGCCACATTTTTGTGGGTCTTGTTGTTTCCACACGAGGGCCCAATAATGACCATCGATCAATTGTCTTTCTCCAAACCTGACCCATCTTTGGGGGCATCCATGGTCCCGCTGATTGATAATCCTCAACCAGGTGTCATCAACGTAGGAGTTGGTTTGTGTCCATATTTGATGGGTACCTTTGATTACCCACCTCCTCATGGCGATATCAAATTTATATCTAATCACCATAAGGTTGAGATTTTTCAAGTTTCGTCGTTCCGCATGACTTACTTCGAGGATCCATGGATTCTTCCTTCCCCGTCAGCCATGATGGATGAGATAGGGCACTCAGGCATGTCCATGCCCTTGTCTGCCACTGAAGTAGCGTACTCTTTAGTCCAGCAAGCTTCAGCTAACACCGATCTGACTCCTGCACAAGAGTTAGATCTGCTTCTAGAGCCTATTTGGGCTCAGGGTTCTCTCGCTAACGTCAATTTGTTAGACTTATTCTTTCCTTCTGATGAAGTAGTAATCGAGGCAATGACTAGTCTGGAAAAACCTTGGGAAGATATTCATCATAGATCATATTTTCTCCCAGATTTAAACCGAATCGAAGCAGGAGAATTCACCGTGACCATGACGGGAGATCAGTCGTGTCCTATTAATCTCTTAGCTACACATGAAATTTATGCTGAGGGAAATATGGTGACTATCGCTGAAACTTTACCAATCAACATCTTCCAAAACCCTGGCGTCGTGGAAAACGTCTTCGTCGGAGCGGATTGCTCCCCCGAAGAGATTCAAATCTACACGGATTTTTTCAAGGAATTCTGCAACGTTTTTGCCTGGTCTTATGAGGAAATGTCAAGTATCAATCCAAAAATAGTTGAACATGAAATCACAACATATCTTGATGCCAAGACTATTCAATAGAAACTTCGTCCAATAAATCCTAAGAAAGCAGCAGCCATCAAGATTGAGGTTGAGAAATTACTAAAGGCAGGTTTTATCTATCCTATCCATTTGACTCAATGGGTGTCAAATCCTATGTCAGTCAATAAAAAACAAGGCATGATTCATGTATGTACCGATTTCCATGATTTGAACAAGGCATGTCCCAAATATAATTTTCCAACACCGTTCATTGACCAGATCATTGATGAATGTGCTATTTGTGAAGCCTTTTCTTTCATGGACGGTTTTTTGGGATATAATCAAGTCCAAATCAAACCCGAAGACCAACACAAAACGACATTCATTTGTCCGTGGGGTACATTCGCATATCATAAGATGCCTTTTGGTCTTAAAAATGCTAAAGCCACATTCCAGTGGGCCATGTCTTTTTCCTTTCACGATCTCAAGCATATAGTCGAGGCATATCTAGATGATTTAGCATCACGATCTTGCAAGAGAACGGATCATCCCACACACCTTAGACTAATCTTCGAACGTTGTCACTACTTTAGGATTCGCTTGAATCCAAACAAGTCCAGCTTCTGTGTAACGTCAGGACATTTGTTAGGTTTCATCGTATCAACAACAGGGATCATGGTCGATCCTCTCAAGGTGGAGGTAATAATCCATTTCCCCCCCCCCCCCNGCATAGTTCTTCAACTTCAGAGTTTACAAGGCAAGGCGAACTTTTTACGACGCTTCATCACCAACTATGTCGAAATTACCAAGGGCTTTATGCGCCTACTGAAGAAAGACGTTCCTTTTCACCGGGATGAAGCCGCTCAACGCTCTTTCGACACATTAAAACACGCCCTTGTAACTGCACCTCTGCTATGGCCACCTAACTATAACAAATATTTCTTATTATATCTGGTCGTCGTAGAGTCAACTATTGGCATGGTTTTAGTTCAGGAAGATGATTCGTTCTCAGAATATGTGATCTATTACCTGAGCTGAGGCCTCATAGGACCGGAACTTAATTATTCTCATATCGAAAAACTTGCGTTGGCAGCAGTTCATGCTGTTCAACGGTTCCGTCATTATGTTCTGTTTCGCAAGACCACCGTCATTGTTGTCATGAATCCATTCCAGTACATGTTGACACGACGGGTTATAGGCAAAAAAATTAGTAGATGGATAGTCATCCTCCAGGAATTTGACTTAGACTTCATTTCAACAAAGTCCAAAAAGTCATTGGTCTTCGTAGAGCTTATTTCAGAGCTTCCGGTTGAGTCAGGTGACGTTGTGCATGAAGAATCGCCTATCCGGGGAGATATGTTTTTTATTACATATTTAGATCCCTAGAATGGAGATATACTTATCTATCTCTAGACTTTGAAGTTCCCCACCTATGCTTCTTGTGATGAGCGTTGGTGTATACCCCATCAGGCTAAGAATTATCTCATACTCAATGATACGTTGTATCGGAGAGGTGTAGACTGTGTCTTACATCGATGTCTCACACATGAGGAGGCAGTCATCGTGCTCAACGATTTCCATACCAAAGCTTGTGGCAGTCATTTGTCTAGGCTGGAAATAGCCCAAAATATTCTACGAGCAGATTACTTCTGGCCGACACTTATCAAGGATTGTATAGAATCGGTCAAGAATTGTCATATGTGCCAAGTCTTCTCTCAGAAGATGAGGGTGCATCCTGCTCCTATGTTTCCTGTCATCACAGTTGGTCCCTTCACCAAGTGGGGGATTGATTACACTACTTGCAATCCCCCATCAGCAAGGGGGCACTGCAATATCATCGTAGTTGTCAACTACTTCACTAAGTGGGTCAAAGCTGTGCCAACGTTTAAAGATGATGGAGAGACTGCAACTCTCTTCTTATTCAATTAGATCATAGCAAGGTTTGGCGTCCCGAGAGAGATTGTCACTGACCATGGTAGTCACTTTCAGAACCAAATGATGACCAAATTAACATCAAATCTTGGGTTACGGCAAGAGAATTCATCACCTTACTACCCCCAAGTCAATGGGCAGGTAGAGGCTGTAAACAAAACTCCTAATACTATTCTACAGCGAACTATCAACTCAGCCAAGTCAAATTGGAATTTGATGTTATACTCGGCATTATGGGCTTACCGAACATTTGTTAAGACTGCAACTAGTTTCTCACCTTTTCAACTCATTTACGGGTTGGAGGAAGTCTTGTCCATCGAATGTCAGATCCCATCTCTAAAATTGGCAGTACAATTATTTCCAGACACTTCTCCACTTGAAGAACGGTTAGTACACCTTGAGCAGCTCAATGAGCAGCGTCATGATGCGGCCCTGGCCAACGAGGCTCACAAACATAAGGTCAAGTGTCAATATGATAGGTCTGTTCATCCTCGAATTTTCTCTCAAGGCGACCTTGTCTTGGTCTATGACCAAGATAAGGACCCCCTGGGGGCAGGAAAATTCAAACCCATGTGGTTCGGACCCTTCATCATAAAAGAGGTATTAAAGAAGGGTGCTTATTTTCTGGTTGATTTTGAAGGGAATGCTATGGCGGATCCTAGAAATGGGCTCTACCTCAAGAAGTATTACTCATAGGTAGGTCTCCGTGGGTAACTTTTGTAACATATGTATAGTCTTTGTACTATTACTTTTTAGTTTCTTTTAAGTGTTATGGACATGTCATTGATGTTATATTTCGTCAATATGGCAGATGCCAAGTGATTCCGAGGTGTTCGTTGGGTATGCAGACGGTGCTAGTCGGCACACTCAAAGGCTTGCCTCCGTATCTTGGGTAATCTTTGCACCTTAGGGCCAGTTGTTATCTTCCGGAGGTATATGCTTAGGTGACACCACAAATAATGTCACCGAGTATAGTGCAGTTATTGAGTTGCTTCATGACACCTTGTCATTGGGTATCTCTCATCTTCGGGTCTATCTCAATGCTCAACTGGTTGTGTCACAGCTAAACAGAGTATATTGGGTTCATGCTCCAACTTTACACCGACTATTCCTTAGGGTACGTCTCTTAGAACGAAATTTTTATTATATTACATATTTTCATGTTCCTAGGAGATTAAACCAAATTACAGATACTCTAGCTAATCAAATTTTAGATTGGCATCTTGCACACATATGAAAGAACATTGACATAAGCATGTAAATACATTTTTGCACACGTGATCCATAAGACACAAAAGATCAAAAAAACATATATAACATCATAAAATAACCAGAGTACATAGATGGACGCAAGTGCCTCAAAAATGGGACTAATAACGAGTCACAGGGATTATGCCCTCAAAAAATATATACAACTATTGCTCATGGCACATAAAAAGTCTAAATAGGTTCAGGCCCTATTGGCCCTATTATAATAGTCCACAGCATGGGATAAATGCCTAAAAAATCGAACCCACATCCGAGGTTCCCCCACTACATGAGGCTGCATGGATGGCGGCAGGTCCTCTATCTCTGCCATCGGGACTGTGTGAGTGAGTGCAGTGAAGTTTTGCTCAGCTTGTCTAAGGACCCTCTCAGCCTCCCCAGCTGGGAGGTTCCCTGCTACTATTTCTCCCCCGGCAGTGGCAGTTGTGGCTTCTAGCCGAGGACGATGCCTATTATGTGCATAATCGACAGGTCGCACGGGTCCCACATCTACATGCAACAAACGTATACCCGTCAAATACTCTAGCATACAAAAAAATGATATATATAACAAAAATGACATAAAAAAATTTACATATGAAAACAAAAGAACTACAAAGGTAGAGACTTACCCATCTCCCCTCGCTCCTCACCAGGAGGCATGGGTATCTCAGGATCTCTAGAAAAATTTATCCCTGCATATGGGTAATCCTCGATCACAGGGATCTGTCGTGATATCCACGCAAAGAAGTCATCATCGAAGGACTCATTGGTCCTTCCACCACCCTGTCGCGACAGTAATACTTCCCATCTACACACTGCAGGAAATGAGGCCTAATGTCCTCGTACTACTTCCTGAGGGATAAATCTCGAAACTCTCTCAAAGAAAAATGAACACAAAATCGTCCCGAACCCAAAATTCCTTTGTGTTCGTTGTCGGCAATCTGTCAATTACCTCTTCATGCACTCGAGTAGTGTGGTACTCCAGTCAAAAATCTGTGCATTCAAGCACTAGATAGCAAATTTCATCTGTGTGCGAGACACCTGATGCAAGGCTATTGAGCCGGTAATCCGCCCAATCAGTAATAATATCGCCTATAGCGATAGGTTAGTGATCTTACTGATAGGTACCTGGGAGCCCGCACGATCAGTCCCAACCTCATAGTGCTCGGCTATCAGTTCCGATATCTTACTCGGTCCCGCAGGAAACATCCTGAAGTTGACTAGTTCCCCTCTCCTTGAGAGGCCAGTCAAAAAATAGATATCCTCGGTGGTGGGCACCAGTGATTGCCCCTCTAGCATAAAGGCCTCTGCATCAGGGTGCCAATAGTCAATCAAGGCATTTAGTAGCCTTGGTTGTGCGTGCATAAATGGACACAGAAAGAACTTCAGTAAACCGCATTGCATCAACACGGCCATGACATTCGAATCTCCCGTAACCAACTCATTGATTGCTTCATGCTTCCTTTCCCTCCACTAGACATACATCCTACCAACACAACAAGGTTTAGGAGGGTTAGTACTTGCCCTTTAATTCTATTTTGCTACAAAGGGGGGGTCCATGCGAGCTGTAGAGGCAATATTTGCGTGTACACGCAGGCAGCCTTTACTCTGCCCGAGTGTACATGCGGCCTGTCCAGAGACAGCCCGCATGTACCTAGGACCGACCTTTTTAAGGTCGACGCCCACCCAAAAAAATGAACTTAAAGACAAAATTGAAGAATTGAATAGCTAGATAAGGGAGTTTGTACTTACTTGGTCCAAGCGGAAGTTCATTTCATCCACTGTAGCTCCTAGAATCATTGTTTTAGCAAAGGGGGTCTTTTGGCTCCAGAGTCAATTTCCAAATCAACAATGGTGATAATGAGCTGCCAGCTTCTATTTATAGACTTTTTGGCCTCTTTTTGTCACTTTTTTGGCCTCCCTTATCAGTTTCTTTATACCAAAA
>ML806723.1:123583-145710 GCA_009831015.1 Picea engelmannii
AAAGGGGGTCTTTTGGCTCCAGAGTCAATTTCCAAATCAACAATGGTGATAATGAGCTGCCAGCTTCTATTTATAGACTTTTTGGCCTCTTTTTGTCACTTTTTTGGCCTCCCTTATCAGTTTCTTTATACCAAAAATCATTTCGATTGATTCAAGAGTTATATGGGAGGGATTTGATCAGGTATTGGGACACTTTTTTTGAGTTTTGAGAAAATTTTGACGGTCCATAAAAAAAATTCCAAGAATCAACTGGAGCATATAGGTTAGGTTATTACCCCAACTTTTGTGTCTCGTTGTCTTTTTCCTCTGCTATAGGATCGATCCCATCAGGTTGTGACGCGGAACCATCATATTTTCTTTAGAAGTGTCGCAACTTGGCGGTAGAGCTTACCAGAACATGGATGCCCTAGGTAGGTCCTGGTTGCATTATGGTGTCCATGCCGTTTATAAAACACTGTAGGCTCCAGAGTCCGTATAGTCTTTCATGAATATGAGTTTGAGCCTCATTTGCATGATTCTTCTTCGCTCTTTGTCTCACCCTCAGGACTCCCAAAAATAACGGGTCTCCTTTTAAGCCCTTTTCAGACACTCTAAAAATGAAAAGATTGTCGAGCGATCTTGTGGCCTTTCACGGTCGTTAAAATGAAATTTGAAGTCACGTCTGTCCGGCTGTAGTTTACCCCTTTTTCGATCCGGACGGTCAACTGTACAAACAAAGGTATACTCTATGGAACTTTCGTTCTTTAGAAGAGTACTCTCAGGTATAATTTTATCCCTTTTTTAGGCCCGAGGGACTAAACTTACGAAAAAGAAACCCCCACGGAGTCCATAGTTAAGCTCTTTTCAAACTCCCTAAAATTGAAAAGATTGTCGAGTGACCTTATTCTTTCACACTCGTTAAATTGGTCCATAAGAACATTCTTAATGGAGTCCATAGTGAATCTTTTTTTAGAATCCTTAAAAGTGAAAAAATAGCCGAGTGATCTTGTCCTTGTCACACTCGTTAAAATGGTTTTGAATTGACGTCTAATCGGTGCTAGTTTATCCCTTTTTCGAACCGACTAGACTATCTTCGAAAAAGGTACCCCAATGGAGTCTCCTTTTATGTTTTTTCAGACTCTCTAAATATGAAAAACCACCGAGCTTACCTTCTTTGGGCTCGTTAAACTTACATCAAAGGATGTTACCATTGTGTGTTTTATCAACCGCATTTGCATACCTTATCCACCAGCCTTGTGACAGTTTTCTTCTGCGTCTTAAAACCGTTGGCCGCTAGAGGATTTTTCTTGAGTATCATTTTACTAGAACATCAGCCTTGTCCTTATGCCTTGAGCTTGTATGTTTGCAATACTCATTCCTCCATTGTAATGTAATACTCCTTTATTCTTTTTCCAAAATTATCAAAAAGAACAAAAAAATCAAATATACTCCAAAAAGAGGAAGGGAAAAGTATTTTCTTTATTGGCAGCATAATGATTCGCCCTTGGATAAATCACATCTATCCGTTTGATCATCAGACTATGGGATGTAGAATAACCTTAGGAAGCTTTTCTCGCTATATAGATTTGTTTCCTCCACCGCTTGATTATTCTTCCAAACATATGGAGAGTTTGCGTTGCCTCCTGCTTCGTAGACTTATGATTAACATATATGTTTCCTGAGTCTCATCACTTGTCGTACTATTTTCCAAGGGAAGTTTGTCACTAAGCCTGAGTTGGCCCCTCTACAATATGTCTCTTGTCCACATACCCGGCCATCCTGAATATCCAATCAAGTCCTTGTTCGAAATCACTGAAGCCTTCAGTCCGATCATCAAGATTATCAAGTCCATGACCGACGAGCCGTCGAAGACCTCTGGGTAGTGTAGTCGTACACTCATATTACACTCCTACCCGAGTTTTGGAAGATTTTGAAGTTGTTTCTCGAGCTTTGAAGATCTCATCTCCAGCCATCGGGCCGAATTAGCTTGTGGAAGATGGATACTCTATATGTATATCTTTCTGATTTTGAGATGTAGCTACGCTATGTATTGTTCGCGGCTACTCTTTATAGTTATTTGACATGGATCTGCAATGTATTTGATTGGTATCCATGGTTCTATTTTTATCCCGAGCATGGGTATGCCCGCCTCGGTGAGACATTTGTTATTTTGCAGATGGCACCTCCCGATTCCTGATCCTTGGGCTCAATCGTTCGGCACATCAGTAAAGATTGGTAATGTATTTCGGCCATCAGATGCTCTTCTAACCTCACACATTAGGGGGCATCTGTTATAACCATAAATTGCACCACACATGGTTACCTGACATCAAGCCAACTCATATCCCTTCTTTGTAAAAACTATGTTGAACAAATCTTTGAAAATCCTCTTGTGTAAAGGCCCACGCGCCCTAACCCATTACTACACGCGTGTACACACTGGCTGACCCAAAATAGCCCACGTGGACCGACAAAAGCATGAAAAAAGGAAATTTGCCAACGGAACAAAAAGCTATGGGTGAGTTAACTGAAACTCCCAGCCATGCATGGCCAAGGGTTCATCCAAATACCTAGCTCCTTCTAGCCTATAAAAGAAGGGTTAGGGGTACCATTTGGAAGAGGAAGAATATAGCAAAGAAACTCTACCCATTTACGTATTCCATTGTCCCAACCCTTTAGCCTTTCCTAATGCCAAAGGAGGCTTAAAGAAAAGTAGTTGAAGGACAGAAGAAGAGGATCCCAGGATCAGGTTCAAGGAGCAGTGGCCGGTCTCAGCTTTTGTAAAGTTGATTCATTTTAAATAATAAAGAGAATGCTTTTCCCGTCCCAATTCATGAACTTTTTATGGTTTGATTAGTTTATGTTTGATTTCTAACCCATGAGCATATAAGTAGTATGCATGCATAGTTGTTGCTCGTCTTGAATGCAGGTAAGCTTTGGAAGGAGTATTGCGAACAAGTAATCAAGCACAACGGAGGATCAACATCAAACGTCGGTAACAAGGTAGGTGGATCTTTCCATGCATTTACTAAGAAAAGGGGATTTAAATCTAGGGATGCAGGTAGAAAGTAATTTCTATTTGGTCATATCTGCATGCAAATTCTGAACTCTATTTGCTAGTCCGTAGGGTGTTTTTCCCCAACAACAATAAGGAGATGTTTTTCATCATCCATGCATTGGCCAAGTTCAGACAATACCTAGTGGGAGGATGCTTTGTGGTTAGGACTGACCGCAACAGCTTGAGATATTTCTTGGAGCAGCAAGACCTGAAGGAGAGGAAGTAGAAATGGGTGAGTAAGGTGTAGTAATATGATCTTGAAATTGAGTATGTAAATGGGAAGAAGAAAATAGTTTTTGACTCCATATCCTTGAGACGTATATCCTTCTCCATGAAAATATCTCAGTAAACTAGAAGTCCACTCTCTTGTTGAAATACTCCAAGAATGCATTCTCATGTGAAATGATGGGGGGAATTATTCAAGATGATAGGTACAAGGTAGTGGATGACATCATCTACTACAAAGACATGATCTATCATGTCCCTGATTCCACACTCAAGGACAATATTTTGAGGGAGGTACATGACACACCACTGGTAGGGCATCCAAGGTATTTGAAGACCTACAGGTGGGTGAGAGAGAGATTCTCTTGGATGGGTCTCAAGGAGGATGTAATTAGACATGTGAGGGAGTGTATGACTTTCCAATAGAAAAATTCAGAGCTTACACATCATGTGGGACTGCTTCATCCATTTTTGATTCCAGAGTAGAAGTGGGAAATCATTTCCATGAAATTCATTACAAGGTTATCAAAGGTATAGGGAAAGGACGGTATCTACGTGGTAGTGGATAGTTTGACCAAATATCCACACTTATTTGAAATTCCTTTAGAGTAAAACACATCTCAGGTAGAGAACATATTATTCAAGTAGTTGTTCAGACTACATGGTCTTCCGTGGAACATATTCAGTGACCGAGATAGTAGGTTTCTCATCACATTTTGGCAGGAGTTGTGTAGGTTATCCAAGACAGGTTTTCCGAGACAGAGTTGAAACAAAGTACCATCTATCACTCCTAGACAGATAGGAATACCAAGATGGTAAACAAGTGGATTGAGGGGTACCTAAAGAACTATGTGTCAAGGTAGCAGAGGGAATGGATTAAGTGGTTGCATCTCGGGGATCATTGCTACAACACCACTCATCACATGTCCATTGGGATGATCCCATTTAGGTAATTATATGGCTATGATGCCCCATCATTTGTGGATTTTTTGTTTGGGGAGAGAAGAGAACCCAAGGCCAACGATTGGTTTTAGGAAATCCAAGACATCTTGATAGTCCTAAAGGAGAATTTGTAGGTCGCCTAGAATCAATAGAATATGTATGCAGATATGCACAAGGTAGAGTGCAGCTTTGAGATTGGGGACTTAGTATTTCTAAGGTTTCAACCTTAATAAAAGTCGTTGTTGAAGAATAGTGGAACAAAGAAGTTGAAGTCTTGATTTTATGGACCTTAAAGAGTGAGTGGGAGAGTTAGGGAGGTAGCATACAAGTTGAATCTACCATAGGGTAGCAGGATCCACAACATCTTCCATGTATCTTTCCTCAAAAATTCATTGGGATAGCAAGTCATGGCTTTGATATATTTTCCTCCACTAAATGAGGAAGGGAAATTGGTCCTTACTCTCGAGAGGATTGTTGATGTCAGGGGGCGGAGGCTGTGAAGCCGAGTCATTTGAGAGTACCTGTTTATATCGAGAGGTTTACCCACGTAGGATGATACTTGGGAAAGAGATAATATCTTATGCACCTCGATTTGGAGTTTCTTTGGGACAAGTAATATCGGGAAGCGAGGACTATAATGTCCCTTTCCAATTGATCATGAAGGAGGATTAATTAGTAGCATATAGGACTCCCATAGGCTATAGTAATCATAAAAAGGGGAGTCACGTGGATTTATTTAGTTTCACTGGGTTAAAAGATGACAAATTCTAAAGTGACATTAAATAAAAATAAAATAATTAATTACTTAAACATTAAAAAGTGATTTTTAATGTTTAAGTGAAAATTGGAGGGAAAATAAGGTAAGGGTTTGATTTGGTCAAAAAGGGAAATATCTAGAAGGCTCGGAGAAAGAATAAATAAAAGGGTAACCCTTACCTTTGGGCATTATGATTTTTATCTCTCATTTTGGAGTGGTATTGGAGTCATTGTTTCGTTAGGGTTTAAAAAACCCATTCCACCATTATAGTTTAGTTTTGGTAGTACAATACCCACCCTAGCTAGAAAAGGAGGAGGATCCACCTGGGATATTCACTTGAGTTCATTTTTTGTTTGGCATCATCTTGGAGGGAGTTTGTAGGTATATTGGCTTGTGCAGGGGATTGACAAAACTTTTCGAAGGAGTTCGATCACTGATTTTGCAGGTACTAGGATAGTTTCACAGAAACCATGATAGGGGTCACCCCCACTAGTTGGTTACAGGGCATCCTGCAAGGCCCCACTTTTTTTCCAGCCTCATCCCATGAGGTCCCGCCTATTATTCAACCTCATCCAACGAGGATCTCTGTGATTTGAAGTTACAGAATTGTCAAGGTACAGGCGGTCGGATTACTGTGGTAGGTGTTTCAGGAGAAGATCGATACCACACTAGCGAAGGTTAGACAGTCCAAGGGAGAAAAATCACCTCTTGAGGATATTTGACATCATTACCAAGTTTCTCATTTGTTCTTTGTTAGTAGTTATTGCAGGTGCCTTGCATCCAATATATTTGTGTGTTTAGGAGGGTTTTGCAGTTTTTTTTACAACTGATAAAGAACTTTGTATTGTTTTGATTTGTATTTTCATACCATAATAAGATGTCATGGTTATCTTCTCTATTCTGTGTGTAATGGGTGCATGTAATATGTTTGACATTATCCCTATCTTGGTGACATATGTAAATTGTTTGTAAGACATTTCCACCAGCCTTAATGCAAAGTGTTTGATAAAATCACACAAAGAGAAACAAAACTTTGGAAAACAAACATATTTTTTCTATCTATCCCAGTTGGGGACATTACAGATACGTTAGGGACTTTATATCAGTCAAAGTCTCTGGTAAACAAATTGTTCATGTGGAAGAAGTCTTACAACCTGAAGATGAAAGATGGAGACTCGGAGACAGAGAATATGAATGCCTTCAATATTGTGGTAAGTTCGTTATTATCTGTTGATATTAATATTTCTAATGAAGACAAATGTATTGGCTTATTGTGCTCTTTACCAAACTTGTGGGATAGTTTGGTTGTGGCCATAACTAGTAATACAATTACTTTAAGCTCTGATGATGTGGTATCATCCTTACTATCAGAGGAGATGAGGGGAAGAATATGGAAGGACAAATCACAGAAGCATTATTTGCAAGAGGACACTCCCAGGAAAGAAATGGATCTAAGTCCTCAAGTGGGAGATCTGAATCTAAGGGTGGATCTAAATCTCCTGAAAAGTTTGTAAAGATACACTGGAGATGTGGAAAAGAAGGACACTACAAGAAGAAATGTATATCCAAAAGTATTGAGAGAGGGAAGGGATCTGAATATGCTCCTTCTACAGAAGAAAAAACCTCCTCGAAAGAAGGAGGGGATGTGTACTCGGCTTCTTCAAGCACACATGAAAATCAGGAGGCATGGTTGGTTGAATCAGGTGCATCATTTCATACGACTCCCCAAAGCGAGTGGTTCTATGAATATAAAAGGTATGATGGAGCTAATGTTTTCCTAGGTGATGACTCTACGGACAAAATCATAGGAAGAGGAACATTCAACTTGAAGATCATGGATGGAAGGATTAGAACACTCCTTGGTGTTCTGCACATCTTAGGATTGGACAAAAATTTGATTTTTGTAAGAAAAATGGACGATGCCGAGGTAAAAATAATGTTTGAGAAAGAAACCTACAGGATGGTTCGAGGAGAAACGGTGTTGCTAAATGCAGTTCAGTTTGGAACTCTGTATAAGTTGCAAAGAAGCAATATTATTGGAGGGTGTAACAATTCCATTGTTCATGATATTGGAGTTGAAGAAGAAAAAACTCCTACAGTCTCTGGAGAAATGGCTATGTTGTAGCATCTAAGACTGAGGCATATCAGAGAAAAGGGCCTTTGACTACTACATAGTAAGGGTATGGTTGAAAGAATGTCTAATTTCTCTATGTATTTTGATTTCTATGAACATTATCTATATGGGAAGCAGAATCGGGTAAGATTCCCCTCTTGTGCAATGAGGGAAGAGGGAATTTTATTGTTGGTGCACATTGATGTGTTTGGACTTGTGTTGGTTCCATCACTGAGAAAATATGTGTACTATGTCTCATTTATAGATAAATTCTAGAGGAATACATGGATATGTTCCATCATGGAAAAATTTGAAGTCTTTGACAAGTTTAAAGAGTTTAAGGCTCTTGTTGAGAATCAAACATAGAAAATAATTAAGGTGTTGAGGATGGATTATGGTGGAGAGTTCTGCGGAAATGAATTCAAACAATTTTGTAAGAAGTGTGGTATAGAAAGGCAGAATACTACTCCATACACACCTCGGCAGAATGGGGTTGTAGAAAGGATGAATAAGACATTGATGTAAAAATCAAGGTGCATGCTCAGTCGTGTTGGGTTAGGACAGGAATTATGGACAGAGGTAGTGGGTACTCCATGTTACCTGGTCAATCAATAACCCTCATCGGAACTTGATGAAAAGAATCCACACGAGGTATGGACTAGTGAGAAACCATCTCTAACACATCTCAGGGTATTTGGTTGTGATTCCTATTTTCACGTTCCAAAGGAAAACAAAAGTAAGCTAGATAAAAAGGTTGAAAAGTGTATCTTTATTGGGTATAAATATGGTTTGAAAGACTATAAGACTTGGAACACTGAAACTAAGAAGGTTTTATATAGACGAGATGTGGTATTTAGAGAAATCAAAGATGTTTTCAAATAGGAATTCCTACCAAGGAAGGAAATAGAGTTTGAGTTGAAGGATGATGAATCAGACTCTATAGAAGAACTTGAATCAGATGAAGAAGATCCTCATACTCCAATATTGAGGAGATCAGTTCACCAAAAAAGGCAACCAGAATGGTATACTCCACTTGATTTCCATTCAAATTTTTATTTTCCTATTACTGATGATAATCCTAGAACTGATATGGAGGCAGTGGATTCGGAGGATGGAAAACTATGGGAAAAGGCCATGGTTGAAGAAATTGCAGCCTTGGACAAGAATGAGGCTTGGGATCTAGTGGGGTTTCATACTAAAATAAATCTCATCGGAAGAAAATGGGTGTTTAGGATGAAGTTGAATGTAGAAGAAAACGTGGAGAAATACAAAGCTCGATTACTAGCAAAAGGTTATTCCCATGTAGAAAGAATTGACTTTGGTGAGATTTTTTCTCTCATTGCCAAGTTAAATTCAATCAAATTTCGTTTATATGTTGTTGTTTCATTTTATTTTGAAGTAGAACATATGTATGTGAAGACACCATTCCTACATGGGGATTTGGAAGAAGAAATCTACATGAAGCAACTAGAATGATATATTGTGAAGGGAAAGAAAGAGTCGGTATGAAGGCTAAAAAAGTCCTTATATGGGTTAAATCAATCAGCAAGGATGTGGTATCAAAAATTTGATACTAATATGTTGGGACTTGGCTTCACAAGGAGAAAATTGGATCACTATGTATATTTCAAATTAATTGGTGATCATCTTATTTATTTGGTCTTATATGTGGATGATATGTTGTTGATATGAAACAGCAAGGATATTATCTAGGATGTGAAAACCCAGTTGTCCTCTAAATTTGACATGAAGAATCTTGGTGCTGCAAATTTCATTTTGGGCATGGAAATTAAAAGATCTCAGGAAAATAGGAAACTCTGGTTAAATCAAGGGAAATATGTTGAGACAATATTGCAAAGATTTAATATGCACGAATGTAAACTGGTCAAGGTCCCTATTCTTGTAGGTGTAAAGTTATCTGTGGATCGGTGTCCCAAGACACAGGAAGAGGAAGAGGACATGTCCCATGTTCCATATATGAGTTTGGCTGGTCGTTTAATGTATGAAATGGTTTGTACTAGACCATAAATTGCACATGCAATGGGATTTTTGAGCAAGTCTGTGTCAAAACCAAGGAAGGAGCATTGGATAGCGGTAAAGAGGTTTTTCGAGTATTTATATTGCACTACTATTTATGGATTTTTCTACCAAGGAAGACTAATATTGGACAGAGTGTTGGACATACATGGGTTTGATGATGCATATTGGGATGGAGATATGGATCTCAGAAGATATACAAGTGGGTATTTGTTTAATCTATTTGGAGGAGCAATCAATTAGATGAGCAAAAGACAGGTTGTAGTGGCACTCTCAACTACAAAATATTAATACATGGTTTCCACTCATGCAATCAAGGAAGCAGTATGGTTACAAAGGTTGTGTTCAGGTATTAGGTTGGTATAACAAGTTGTAAGGATAGATTGTGACAGTCAGAGTGCAATCTTCCTAGAGAAGAACCCAACTTATCATTCAAATACAAAGCATATTGATGTTCAGCATCACTTTGTGAGAGACATGGTTGAAGACAAGAAGGTGTTGTTGAAGAAGGTGGACACTTTGTATAATGTTGTAGATTCATTAACAAAATCTGTGAGCACTGAGAAGTTCTCTTGGTGTAGAGGATTTGTGGGAATCATTGCCCTGGATTGTTCAGTATGTAATCTTGTAACCCCCTATATGCAAAGAAAAAAACAAGTGGGAGAATGTCAAGTATGTTTTTTGTGTTATGTTTTTCGGCGCATGGTTTTTGTTGATGGTTTTCTAATTCTGGTCATGGAATTGGGGTTGTTGACTAATATGGGTCAATGGATTAGGGTTTTGGATGTCATGTGATCCTATATGTCTATTGTATTGTAAACAATGAATATTATGAATAGAAGATTAGAGGTGTGGCTCTAAACAAGTTGTTGGTTTTCCTAGTTTGGGTTTCCAGGGTAAAATATTTGTGTAATTTGTGTGTGTTCCATTATATCTTTTCTATTTTTTATTAAGAATTTGTTTGCAGTAATTAATTATACAAGGTCAAAATCTACATTCAACCAACCTTATTTGAATAAGAAGTAAAAGAGGAACATCAGGTAGAATCCAAGAATGAAGAAATTGAAACCATAGAAAGGAACAAGACTTGGGATCTTGTTGATCTGCCAGCAGACAAATCTAGCATAGGTTTCAAGTGTGTGTACAAAACAAAACTTAATGAAAAATGAAAGATAGAGAAGCATCAGGCAAGGCTAGTTGCCAAAGGTTTCTCTCAACAATATGGCATAGAATATGGAGAAACCTTTGCTCTTGTAGAAAGGTTAGATATATTAAGGACCATTTTAGCTACTGCAACTCAAAACAAATGGAAACTCTACCAATTAGATGTAAAGCAACCTTTTTGAATGGCATATTGCAAGAAGAAGTATATGTGTATCATCCACCTAGTTTTGAGGTCAAAGGACAAGAGGATAAAGTATATAAAGTGAAGAAATCCTTGTCTATCTTGAAGCAAGCTCCAAGAGCTTGATACAATCAAATTGACTCTTACCTGATCAACAGTAGATTCAGCAGGAGCAGTAATGAACCCACTCTCTACAAAAAATCAAATCAAGAAGGTAAAATCCTCATTATTTGTCTTTATGTTGATGATATGATCTACACGGGTAATCTTATGTTAGAAGAATTTAAAGATGCCATGAAAACAAAATTTGAGATGAATGATCTTGGTCTCATGAAATAATTTTTGGGAATTGAAGTTGAGCAATCTGCCCATGGTATTTTTTTCTATCAATAGAAGTATGCTACAAACATTATGAAAAGGTTTAGAATGGATAAATGCAATCCATCAAAAACTCTTGTTGCACTAGGAACGAAATTGAGCAAAAAAGATGAAGGGGCAACAGTTTATTCTGCATTATATAAAAGGATAGTAGGTAGTCTCATGTATCTTATTGCAACCATACCTGATATAGTGTATGCAACAATTTTTGTTTCCAAGTTTATGGAATCCTCAAAGGATTCTCATTGGAAAGTTGGAAAATAATACTAAGGTATGTTGCAGGGAAAATCAATTATGGCTTGTGGTACACAACTTCTGAATATTATTCACTTGCAGGGTTCACAGATAGTGATTTTGCAGGCATCTTAGATGACATGAAAAGCACATCTGGTTATGCTTTTCAATTGGGAACCAATCTGATTTTATGGGCATCCAAGAAACAGTCCATAGTTGAAATATCTTCAGTAAAGGCAGAGTATGTTGTTGCAACTTCAACATCATACCAAATAGTATGGCTAAAAAGAATCTTGAAAGATCTAGCACATATGGAAAAGGATCCAACTCCTATTTTCTATGACAAAAACTCAATCATCACATTGTCAAAGAATCATATGTTTCATAAGAAAATAAATCATATTGACACTCACTTTCAAATTCATTCGATAAATTTTCAATAATGGTGATATTTATCTTATATTATGTGGATCAAGAGATCATCTTTTTACTAAACCATTAGGAAAAATTGTTTTTGAATTTCAAAAGAGCACTTGTGCATTGTAAGTGTTTATAAATGTAACAATTGAGATTAAGGGGGAGTGTTAGAGTTAATCTCCATGTTCCCTTGTCTTCCAGAACACCCAATTGAGTGGAGTTAGACTCCAGTTAGTCTTTTAGTTAAGCTATTGTTTTCTGCATAGTTAGGTAGAGATTCGTTTGCGATCTATTTTCATTTTGGAATTCCTCTGTAATCTATTTAACATAGTTGAATAGTGATAAGAGTACAAAATCCCCACTATCATTTTCCCACATTTATGTTTTGTTGTTTATTTGCTTCTCTGTCTCTGAATTTTATCATCTTCCAAGGACAAAATAACCCATGGATATATTATATTGAATCTTGATAATCCAATTGTACCTCAAGTAAAGGAAGCCCAAATTGTGAAAGAGGGTGCATATGAGATGAAGATCATGACAAAAAAGTTGCTCTTTATCGCAAACTTCTCCAGTTGAAGATTCAAGGAGAGTGTTGGTTGGTTGGAAGATGAAATTATAAATCAACTTGAAAATGTCGGGTCTAAAAATGAAGAAGGACTCAACATTGTAATCCTTAACTTTCCTCCAAGATTCTATGAGATTGTTGTCATCAATTTAGAGTGGGATAAAGCACTTAACATATCGTTACAAGAAGAAAGAAGGAAAAAAAAGTTTATGACAAAGATGGATGAACGTCTCTGCAAGAAAATTCAAGGAGACTCCTTTTCTACAATAAAATTCAAGGAGAGGCCCTTTGTTTTAGTGGAGGAGAAATAACTAAAGCAAGGAGTTGGAACGTTTGTGGATAATCCAATAAATAAAGAATTGAACAAAAAGAAGTGTAATCATTAACATAAGAAAGGAAATTTAAGGAAAGATTGTTGGAAAAGGATTGTGGATAAAGTACTAAAGCGAGAAATGCAAATGAAATAGACATGATGCATTTTTTCCATGATGTGAACGCATCACTTCTTATGGCTTCAGGGGAATCCATTAAAGGTATGTTATATGAGTGGGTTTTAGATTTGAAACAAATGAACATGTGATTTCAAGAATGGGTTAGTTTAAATACCTAACTAAAATTCATAGGGAGGTGAAGCTTGGAGATAACAACAAATTTGCTCAATGGCACAAGTGTATTTGAAATTGAGTTTTAAAATGAAGTCAACGTACACTTAAAAATATTCTTTGTAGTCACTCACAATCCGCTTTAATATAAGGAGGATTGCATGTACAGGTTTTGAGGTCGTATTTCATTGCAAATTATATTTATTGCATTATGAGAAGTAGACTCAAGTGTGTTGTTTAAGGAATCAACCTAGGCAATCTATATAAGTTTGAATCATCTACAGACTATGAGCGTGCATTAGTGGTGACCAGTGACAAGATTGATATTGAGCTATGTTATCAAAGACTAAGACACTCAACAGAGAAGAAGTATCCAAGATTCAAGATTATTAAGGATGTTGTTGTAACATTGTGTCAAGCAAGAGGTTTTGAGAAAATAGAAAAAACTATTTTTTTCAATTTGATAAAAAGTCAAAAATCAAGCTAGACCATGGCCATTATCAAGTAAGGAGTCACCTAGGTTATTGAATTCATTTCAAGGATTTGGACTTCTTAAAATGATTTATGTAAATGTTTTTCATTGCATTATAACGAAATTGAATTTAGAAATTTATTAACTAAATATTAAAAATGCATTTTCAACTTTAAAAAAGTTATATAAAAATATTTAAAAAAAAAAACAATAAAAATAAAACTGGTCAAAGATTAATAAATTAACCAATTACATAATATTTAATATAAAATATCGTTTCTTAACAACTTCAAAGCTGGAACATTTGAAACAAATATCTACATTAGAAGACGGTCATCTTCATTTTATATCATGTTATTTTGATGAGTAATAATTTATAAATTTTGAATATTACTAAAGTTGTTTTATGTATTGAATTTTATATGGAGTTATGACTCACAGGAAAGCATGAAGATTGCATCTGAATGAAAAGAGGATGTGGTAAAGTGTTTTGTTATGACTTAAAACTAGCATCATTATGACTCATAATGATGAAAGCATGAAGATTGCATGTAAATGATGAAGACTGCATGTAAATGAAAATGATGAAGATTGCATGTAAATGAAAAGGAGAGGTGGTAAAGTAGTGATAATGATAGTGATAGTGATAAATATTCACTTGATTGTAGATATATTAAAAATATAAGAATTATATGTATAATAAAATTATTTTAAAAGTTAAGATTTCAATTATTATTAATTTTAAGATTTTAGATAAATAAAGATTGCATGAAAATGATGAAGATTGCATGTAAATGAAAAGGAGAGGTGGTAAAGTAGTGATAGTGATAGTGATAAATATTAACTTGATTGTAGATATATTTAAAATATAAGAATTATATGTATAATAAAATCATTTTAAAAGTTAAGATTTCAATTATTATTAATTTTAAGATTTTAGATAAATAGTTTTAATTATTATTATTTTTTGAGATTTTAAATAAATAAGATATTTGAAACTTTCCCATATAAATCTTATTTTTATAAAATGAAATATTTTTAATAATATAATATTGTATTATTGTGTTTATATGTTTCTTATGATTGATTTCTTCATTAAATAAGTGAAGTAATTTTGGTAATATAATATTGCAGTATTGTGTTTATATGTTTCTTATAAATGATTTCTTCACTAAACTCTACTTTATGTATTTATGTATTCTATGTTTTGATCATAAAAGTGAATTATCTCCGTAAAATTGAATTATGTAGTTAGTACAGAGAACCCTCAAATGAATAATTGGAACTTGACTTAATAACAATTGAAACTTCAAAAATACTCCCTACACTTTGATATGTACCTTATCAAGAAAAATCCATATCTAAGCATGGTTCTACCTTCAAATCAAGGCCAAGCAACCTAAATTTTTTCATTTTCTACATCCATAGATGTCAATATTAGGCAGATAGCATAGATCATGGAAGCAACATATATGTGGATGTAGCATAGATCATGGAAGCAATAGATTTGTGGATGAGAAGATGGATCGCTTTTGCAAATGATTTCAAGCCAAAATCGAGTGCCAAATAATTTTCCCGGTGGGGTCGATCAGAGCGTTGAGATCTTGTGTCAATTCTTGGAAAGCAGTTTTTTTTTTAACCATGGGAAATAACCCAAGAGTATATTTAGCATCCCGCAAGCCTGATATACCATATACTTGTGACTTAGCAAGGGCCAAGGTTTCCCGAAGCCCATCGAGGTGGACCTCTCGTTTCAATTCTAGTGTCAATTCTTGGCAAACAGTTTTTTTTTTTTTTAACCATGGGAAATAACTCAAGAGTATATCCATACCATAAACTTGTGACTTAGCATGGGTCAAGGCGTCCCGAAGCCCACGATGGACCTCTCATGTCAATTCTCTTGTCAATCCTTGGTAAGCAGTTTTTTCTTTTTAAAAAAAAATAGAAAATAACCCAAGAGTATATCTAGCAGCCGACAAGCCAGATATATCAGAAAATTATGACTTAGAAAGGGTCAAGGGGTCATGAAGCCCACCTGGGTGGACCTCTAGTGTCAATTCTCATGTCAATTCTTGGCAAACGTTTTTTTTTAAACCATGGGAAATAACCCAAGAGTATATCTAGCAGCCCGCAAGCCTTGTCAATTAGGCAAACAGTTTTTTTTTTTTTTAACCGTGGGAAATAACCCAAGAGTATATCTAGTAACCAGCAAGCCAGATATACAAGAAATTTGTGACTCAGCAAAGCCCACCAGGGTGGACCTCTCTTGTCAATTCTTGGCCATCAATGTTTTTTTTTTTAACCATGGGAAATAACCCAAGAGTATATCTAGCAGCCAATAAGCCAGATATACCATAAACTTGTGACTCAGCAAGGGTCAATGTGAGAAGTCCACCAAGGTGGACCTCTATCCTAGGGGTGGTCTACCCTTCCAACCTAATCACAACAGGCCAACATGTACAAACTATACCCCTCCTGATTTGAACATATGACCTCCTTCAAGGAAATACATATTCTTAACCATTAGGCTCACTTGAATTGTACCAATTCTTGGAAAGAAATGGGTAAAAGGGAGCCACCAGACCACCGAGAAAGATAAGCGGCCACGTGGATAAGTAATCACCATAATATATAGTGGTCGTAACATATCGCAATCGTGCTTATCTATCGGGTGAAAGGAAAAATTGCATCCACCATTCCTGTTTGCATATTTGGAGCTAGGAGTTGCCATATCAATTTGGAAGAGTCGCCATCGTATCCAATAGAATCTATTGTGAAGGAAATTCATTGTCAAAGTAAAGTCACGCTAGTCCAAAACTTCTTGCGGCTATAGCCAAATAGATCCTTCATCGTCCAACTCGGGAAGGTTGGTTTGAATTTGGCACTTAGTTCCAATCACCATCTTTAAGCATGAAACATGAAAAACATAATGTAGCTTAGAATGACTGGGCAAAGCTAACTGATAGGCCACCTATCCCACACGCTTGAGAATGGTATAAGGACCATAAAATTTGGGCGCCAACTTTTGAAAATTCTCGACCTTGAGGGAATTTTTCTTGTAAGGTTGTAGTCGAAGAAACACCTAATCCCCTTCTACAAATTGTCATTCAGAAAAACCTTGATCCTCTTGTTGCTTCATACGATTTTGTGCCATGACAAAATTCTCTTTGAGGGTATGGACAATAGCCTCTCGAATAGTAAGTGTTTGGTCAACTGCCTAGAACTTCATGACACCTTGTAAGTATGAGAGAACTGAAGGTGGCTTTTGTCCATATACCGCTTCAAAAGGATTCATGCAGGTAGTTGTATGGTATGAAGTGTTATACCACCATTCAGCTAGGGGTAACCATTGAGCCCACTGATTTTTCTTTTCCAATGAAAAATACCTCAAATATGTTTCCAAACACTTGTTGACAACTTCAATTTGACCATCAGTATGTGGATGATAAGTTGTGCTTAGATGCAATTGGGTGCCTTGTAGCTTGATCAGTTCTTGCCAAAAATTGCTGGTGAAAGTTGAGTCGCGATCAGAAACAATAGAATGTGGCATGCCATGAAGCTTGAAGACATGATCCATGAAAAGTTGAGCCACAGTGGATGTTGTAAATGGGTGTTGAAGAGCACAGAAATGAGCATACTTGGAAAGGCAAACAACAACCACCATGATGACTGATTTATTTCCTAATTTGGGTAAGCCTGTAATAAAATCCATAGAGATATCCCTCCAAATAGTAGGTGGAATCGGAAGAGGTTGTAGTGTGCCAGGATATTTGACTGTATGTCCCTTGTTGCGTTGACACACATCACATTCAGCTAAAAAATTGTGAACGTCTTGTTTCATACCATCCCAGAAAAAAGAACGTTTGACCCTGTAATAGGTTTTGGTAAACCCGGAGTGCCCAGCTATGGGTGTAGCATGAAGCTCAGAAAGTACCGTGGATTGAAGTTTTGATTGTTTACTTAAATACAAATGACCTTTGTATTGAAGCTCATCATGGAGCCAAGAGTACCCTGGAGAAACTGGAGAATTGGACTGTAATTGTTGTATAAGATGCGAAATTTTGGGATCTTGTAGCCATTCCTGGCGAACGACTTGGAGCCAATCTAGTACAATCAAGGAGAGAGAAAAAATGGATCCTTCATCTTCATGTTTTTGGGAAAGTGCATCTACATCCACATTGTCTTTTCCTTTCTTGTAAATGATCTCATAATCATATCCAAATATCTTAGTCACCCATTTTTTTTTCTCTAGGGAGGAAATGTGTTGTTCCAAAAAATACTTGAGGCTTTGATGGTCTGTCTTAATTTGGAAGTGTTGCCCCAATAGATAAGGGTGCCACAGATCAACGGCATGCAGAATAACCAGCATTTCCTTTTCATAGATTGATTTTCCCAGATTTTGTTTAGACAGTTGCTTGTTGGTAAAGGCTAAGGAACAACCCTCTTGCATAAGGACAGTGCCAATTCCTTTCCCTGAAGCATCATATTCTAGGACAAAGGTCTTTGTGAAATTAGGAAGGGCCAGGACTGGAGTTGTGTACATGGCCATCTTCAAGGTTTGAAAATATTGAGCAGCTATTGGAGTCCAAGTGAAAGAGTTCTTTTTTAGGAGTGCAGTGAGAGGTGTTGCAATCTTTCCATAATTCTTGACAAACTTGCGATAATAACCTGTTAAGCCCAGAAATCCACACAATATTTTGAGAGTATTTGGGTGAGGCCAATATTGCATAGATTCAATATTTTTAGGATCCACCCTGATGTCGTATTTGCCAACCAGATGACCAAAGTACTCGAATTCTGAGGCACCAAAAGCACATTTAGACTGTTTCAGGAAAATTTGGTGCTGAAAGAGTAGATGGAGAACTCGATCCACATGAGCAATATGGTCTGTCCGGGTTTTTCTATAGATGAGGATATCATCAAAGAAAACTAAGAAAAAATGACGGAGAAAGGGATGAAAGATATGATTCATGAGGCTTTGGAAGGTGGAGGGGGCATTACACAAGCCAAAAGGCATGACCAAAAAATCGTAGTGGCCCTCCTGAGTTCTAAAGGAAGTCTTAGGAATATCTACCTCTTTCATACATATCTGGTGGTAGCTAGAACGAAGGTCAAGTTTAGTAAAGAACTGGGTGCCACTCAATTCATCCAAGAGGTCATCAATGACAGGAATGGGAAATTTGTCTTTAATGGTGAGTTTGTTGAGGGCACCAAAGTCAAGACACATTCGCCAAGAACCTTATTTATTCAGGACCATGACCATAGGAGAAGAGTAGGGGCTCGTACTAGGGTGGATAATGCCTGCATTAAGTAGTTCCTGAACCATTTTCTCAATTTCATTTTTTTGGAAAAAGGGGTGACGATTGGGACAGATATTGGGAGGAAGGATTCTTGGTACAAGGGGAATGGAATGATCATGAACACCATAGGAAGGAGGGAGTCCCTGGGGAGTGGAAAATACCACTTGATGTTTAGAGAGGATGGATTGGAGGTCTTGCAGCACCGAGGGTGTCTCAGTTGCTTGTATGGCATGGAGTTGGGCAATAACTCCAGAATGACCTTTTTTGAGCATCTTTTCCATGCGATGGGAACTAATGATCTTAGGTGAACCAGGGTGATTCCTTGGAAATTATATTTTTGGCCCTCCTAGTTGAATTGCATGGTTAATTCCTTAAAATCCATGATAATGGGACCCAAATTCCTTAGCCAATCTGCACCCAACACAATGTCACAACTGCCCATGTCGATAGAAAACATATGAGATTTTAGGTGGTAGTCACCAATTTGGAGACACGCATTTTCACAACGCCCTCCACATTTCAAGGAGCCTCCATTGGCAATCATGATTTGGAAATTATTGACTACATGGATATAGCAATAAGTTTCTTGGGCAATGTAGCAATGGATAAAATTATGGGTGCTTCCACTATCAACCAGAATGATGACCTTCCTATGCTTGATGTAACCAATTAGCTTGAGGGTTTGGGGAGCAGAGAATCCAGTGAGAGAATTTAGGGAATTGACCGGTTCTACTTCGGGAGGGTCTGAGGGAGGGGTTATGTCAGTGGTTTCAGGTGACTTAGACACAAGGGGAGTTTCAACATCCTCTTCTGAAATATCCTCCGAGATGGACATAAAAATATTTTGTTCCTTACACTTGTGGCTTGGAAAATATTTGTCATCACAATTATAACAAAGGCCTTTGAGTTGGAGTTCATCCATTTTAGCCCTGGTCAATTTTTGGATCTTTAGTGGAGTAGAGGGGGTAGTGGGATTGATTGGTTTAGTGCGAGGAATAAAGGGGGGCTTCCTGTTTTGAGAAGATACAACATGTTTTGCTTCTTTAGCTATTTTAGTAGCCTCTAGCCAACTCTGAGGCTGAGCCATGAGGACATGGGCACAAATATCATCCTTGAGGCCACTGATAAAACATTCTCGGAAAAAGGCATCAGACATGCCCTCTCTCTGAAAATCCAGGCACTCAAAAGAAACTATAAAGTCTTCCACTGTTCCGGATTGTTTCAACTTTGTCAAATGGCCTAAATGGTTTGTGTCAGTGTCAAAGCATTCATAAATCTCTACTACAAAGTGTGTCCAAGAAATATACCCTTGACGAGAAGTTTTTTTCTATTGCCACTATTGCCAACGTTCTTGATCTAGATGGAGAACACCGTACCGGAGTTTGGCCAAGTCATCTGTAATGTCGTATAAAGAGAAATAATTCTCCATTTGGGATACCCAACCAGTAGGATCTTAGCCATGAAATTTGGTCACATCCACCCGCGGAAGGCGTAGGTCATGCTGAAAGTGATGGTGCTGAAAATTATGGGAAAGAGAAGAAGTTTCAACTTCGGTATGTGGAGGTGGGTCTGATCCAGATTATTTTTGGCATGAAATGAGAGCGGATGTATAATAAAGAAATGCACAGAGATATCACAGATATTCAATAATATAATAGAAATGTATCAGAGATGCAACCATAAACACAGATATATAGTAATACACGATTTCTATTAATGAAAAAAATGTACAGAGACTGTAAAAATACAGAGTGAAAGACTCGCAAGAATGGTGGCAGCTTATCTCTAAGAAGAGATGTGACGTCTACTCGCATTCATAAGAAGTTGATTACAATGAGGCTCTGAAGACCTTTTTACAATAGATAGAAATGCCAAAAACCCTAGACATACAAAAACCTAAATCTAAGAGATGAAGCGCCAAAAGTCATGTGGGCCTGGTTTGGGTAAGTTAGTACATCAACTTCCTGGGGTTGTAACTTTTGCATACGATCTTCGTTTTAGGCGCATGATAGCCCGTTGGAAAGGTATCATCGCGGAGATTCATTTTAGGTGCAATATTGAAGGAACTTCCACATTGAAAACCTTTTTTCCCAAAAACCATCGTTTAGGGCCTCAAAATGGCCCTTGAAGTTAAAAACTGCTAAAAATAGTAAATTACCAAAATTGCCATAAAACTATTTTGAGCCAGTTGGAAAAGGTGGGTGGCCACCGATATCCATATGGATCAGGGTCAGATAAAGGGTTATCTATAGGGATATGCAGCTTGGTGCAGATCATTGAAACGACAGATTCAAGCTGGGTAGTCATGTCTTGTTTGATTTCCTCGATTGAGGTGGCAATGGAGGATTGCATGTTTGTATTGAGGGTGAAAACATTGGCACTGAGTTGTTTCACTTCTTTTTGGGTCTCTGTGAAATTATATTGCAAGGTATTGAAGCGAGCTTCCAAATCTTCGCTACGGGTATGGGCCATGATGACTAGGGAATCGAGACAGGGAAGGTGGGGTCAAAAAAAAATTCTGAAAATTGATATGTATGAATATGATAAGAGAGAAGAGAGACATACAATGGAATAGGTCTGAAGAATACAGCAATGATGAAATTCCCAAATGCTTAAACAGGAAGAAATGTGTAGTGATTTGGCAACCCGAACATAGTTGCACGGAAATAGATCATGTTTGGTTTGTTTTTTGTTTCCGTCCCCAAGGGTTAGGTATTCAAGGGTTCTACAGACAAAGGTTTTCCCTATGATATATCTCTCTGATATATGTGTGGGGTCCAACAATAGTACTCGTCCCAATATCTTAGGGCACTAACTAAGGAGGCTAGACCGTGCCCTTAGTCGTACTACCCAACTACCCAGGTACTAGAGAGTATCTTCCTGAGTGTTGTTCTCGGTGGAACTATAGCAGTCAGGCGGCTGATTGATTTATCTAAAGAGGGATTCAAGAAATCTAGGTCGATCATACACAGGTGGTGTCCGATGCACTACCACTCGAAGGGGTACCAACAACAGTTACAAGGGTGGACAACAGATGTGCCCTTAAGAACCACTTGTATTCCATGCATGTATGAATCCCTCAACCGCGGGTGTATGCGCGTAACAACAGATCTCTGTGGCTTAAAGACGTTGGAATACATCTCTACCCTGAAAAAAAAATTAACCCACAATTTTCTGCCAAGGAAAGTGCTCTGATACCACTTAAAATATTCCAGATATAAAAAGTATGCAGAACAAAAATAAAATGCTAGAAATGGAAGATGAACAACAATATAACCATAATAACACCACAATAATACTGAAATGATAACAGAATAACACCAAAAAGAGCACTTAGATTACTGAGAGCAATGTTCACGGCCCTCTTTGAGAGGGAAACCTCCAGTCAAGAAGAGCTCTATTACAATAATATCCAAGCTAGGGTTCTCATACCCTCTCTTCCTATTTATACTAAATATGTCTATCAAAAGAACCATCTAGAGGAATATCCTTCTAGAAGCGGAAGATTCTATTTGGTATTCTTACATTCGACTTATTCTACTTTATTGCAAGGCCTTATTAATATTGACCTTTATTACATCCTAACATATTGTTCTACCTACGTGAGGGTTAGGTCCCTAACACATCACCTCTTGAGGATATTTGACATCATTACCAAGCTTCTCATTTGTTCTTTGTTAGTAGTTATTGCAGTTGCCTT
>ML806723.1:150518-163612 GCA_009831015.1 Picea engelmannii
TTGAAACAAATATCTACATTAGAAGACGGTCATCTTCATTTTATATCATGTTATTTTGATGAGTAATAATTTATAAATTTTGAATATTACTAAAGTTGTTTTATGTATTGAATTTTATATGGAGTTATGACTCACAGGAAAGCATGAAGATTGCATCTGAATGAAAAGAGGATGTGGTAAAGTGTTTTGTTATGACTTAAAACTAGCATCATTATGACTCATAATGATGAAAGCATGAAGATTGCATGTAAATGATGAAGACTGCATGTAAATGAAAATGATGAAGATTGCATGTAAATGAAAAGGAGAGGTGGTAAAGTAGTGATAATGATAGTGATAGTGATAAATATTCACTTGATTGTAGATATATTAAAAATATAAGAATTATATGTATAATAAAATTATTTTAAAAGTTAAGATTTCAATTATTATTAATTTTAAGATTTTAGATAAATAAAGATTGCATGAAAATGATGAAGATTGCATGTAAATGAAAAGGAGAGGTGGTAAAGTAGTGATAGTGATAGTGATAAATATTAACTTGATTGTAGATATATTTAAAATATAAGAATTATATGTATAATAAAATCATTTTAAAAGTTAAGATTTCAATTATTATTAATTTTAAGATTTTAGATAAATAGTTTTAATTATTATTATTTTTTGAGATTTTAAATAAATAAGATATTTGAAACTTTCCCATATAAATCTTATTTTTATAAAATGAAATATTTTTAATAATATAATATTGTATTATTGTGTTTATATGTTTCTTATGATTGATTTCTTCATTAAATAAGTGAAGTAATTTTGGTAATATAATATTGCAGTATTGTGTTTATATGTTTCTTATAAATGATTTCTTCACTAAACTCTACTTTATGTATTTATGTATTCTATGTTTTGATCATAAAAGTGAATTATCTCCGTAAAATTGAATTATGTAGTTAGTACAGAGAACCCTCAAATGAATAATTGGAACTTGACTTAATAACAATTGAAACTTCAAAAATACTCCCTACACTTTGATATGTACCTTATCAAGAAAAATCCATATCTAAGCATGGTTCTACCTTCAAATCAAGGCCAAGCAACCTAAATTTTTTCATTTTCTACATCCATAGATGTCAATATTAGGCAGATAGCATAGATCATGGAAGCAACATATATGTGGATGTAGCATAGATCATGGAAGCAATAGATTTGTGGATGAGAAGATGGATCGCTTTTGCAAATGATTTCAAGCCAAAATCGAGTGCCAAATAATTTTCCCGGTGGGGTCGATCAGAGCGTTGAGATCTTGTGTCAATTCTTGGAAAGCAGTTTTTTTTTTAACCATGGGAAATAACCCAAGAGTATATTTAGCATCCCGCAAGCCTGATATACCATATACTTGTGACTTAGCAAGGGCCAAGGTTTCCCGAAGCCCATCGAGGTGGACCTCTCGTTTCAATTCTAGTGTCAATTCTTGGCAAACAGTTTTTTTTTTTTTTAACCATGGGAAATAACTCAAGAGTATATCCATACCATAAACTTGTGACTTAGCATGGGTCAAGGCGTCCCGAAGCCCACGATGGACCTCTCATGTCAATTCTCTTGTCAATCCTTGGTAAGCAGTTTTTTCTTTTTAAAAAAAAATAGAAAATAACCCAAGAGTATATCTAGCAGCCGACAAGCCAGATATATCAGAAAATTATGACTTAGAAAGGGTCAAGGGGTCATGAAGCCCACCTGGGTGGACCTCTAGTGTCAATTCTCATGTCAATTCTTGGCAAACGTTTTTTTTTAAACCATGGGAAATAACCCAAGAGTATATCTAGCAGCCCGCAAGCCTTGTCAATTAGGCAAACAGTTTTTTTTTTTTTTAACCGTGGGAAATAACCCAAGAGTATATCTAGTAACCAGCAAGCCAGATATACAAGAAATTTGTGACTCAGCAAAGCCCACCAGGGTGGACCTCTCTTGTCAATTCTTGGCCATCAATGTTTTTTTTTTTAACCATGGGAAATAACCCAAGAGTATATCTAGCAGCCAATAAGCCAGATATACCATAAACTTGTGACTCAGCAAGGGTCAATGTGAGAAGTCCACCAAGGTGGACCTCTATCCTAGGGGTGGTCTACCCTTCCAACCTAATCACAACAGGCCAACATGTACAAACTATACCCCTCCTGATTTGAACATATGACCTCCTTCAAGGAAATACATATTCTTAACCATTAGGCTCACTTGAATTGTACCAATTCTTGGAAAGAAATGGGTAAAAGGGAGCCACCAGACCACCGAGAAAGATAAGCGGCCACGTGGATAAGTAATCACCATAATATATAGTGGTCGTAACATATCGCAATCGTGCTTATCTATCGGGTGAAAGGAAAAATTGCATCCACCATTCCTGTTTGCATATTTGGAGCTAGGAGTTGCCATATCAATTTGGAAGAGTCGCCATCGTATCCAATAGAATCTATTGTGAAGGAAATTCATTGTCAAAGTAAAGTCACGCTAGTCCAAAACTTCTTGCGGCTATAGCCAAATAGATCCTTCATCGTCCAACTCGGGAAGGTTGGTTTGAATTTGGCACTTAGTTCCAATCACCATCTTTAAGCATGAAACATGAAAAACATAATGTAGCTTAGAATGACTGGGCAAAGCTAACTGATAGGCCACCTATCCCACACGCTTGAGAATGGTATAAGGACCATAAAATTTGGGCGCCAACTTTTGAAAATTCTCGACCTTGAGGGAATTTTTCTTGTAAGGTTGTAGTCGAAGAAACACCTAATCCCCTTCTACAAATTGTCATTCAGAAAAACCTTGATCCTCTTGTTGCTTCATACGATTTTGTGCCATGACAAAATTCTCTTTGAGGGTATGGACAATAGCCTCTCGAATAGTAAGTGTTTGGTCAACTGCCTAGAACTTCATGACACCTTGTAAGTATGAGAGAACTGAAGGTGGCTTTTGTCCATATACCGCTTCAAAAGGATTCATGCAGGTAGTTGTATGGTATGAAGTGTTATACCACCATTCAGCTAGGGGTAACCATTGAGCCCACTGATTTTTCTTTTCCAATGAAAAATACCTCAAATATGTTTCCAAACACTTGTTGACAACTTCAATTTGACCATCAGTATGTGGATGATAAGTTGTGCTTAGATGCAATTGGGTGCCTTGTAGCTTGATCAGTTCTTGCCAAAAATTGCTGGTGAAAGTTGAGTCGCGATCAGAAACAATAGAATGTGGCATGCCATGAAGCTTGAAGACATGATCCATGAAAAGTTGAGCCACAGTGGATGTTGTAAATGGGTGTTGAAGAGCACAGAAATGAGCATACTTGGAAAGGCAAACAACAACCACCATGATGACTGATTTATTTCCTAATTTGGGTAAGCCTGTAATAAAATCCATAGAGATATCCCTCCAAATAGTAGGTGGAATCGGAAGAGGTTGTAGTGTGCCAGGATATTTGACTGTATGTCCCTTGTTGCGTTGACACACATCACATTCAGCTAAAAAATTGTGAACGTCTTGTTTCATACCATCCCAGAAAAAAGAACGTTTGACCCTGTAATAGGTTTTGGTAAACCCGGAGTGCCCAGCTATGGGTGTAGCATGAAGCTCAGAAAGTACCGTGGATTGAAGTTTTGATTGTTTACTTAAATACAAATGACCTTTGTATTGAAGCTCATCATGGAGCCAAGAGTACCCTGGAGAAACTGGAGAATTGGACTGTAATTGTTGTATAAGATGCGAAATTTTGGGATCTTGTAGCCATTCCTGGCGAACGACTTGGAGCCAATCTAGTACAATCAAGGAGAGAGAAAAAATGGATCCTTCATCTTCATGTTTTTGGGAAAGTGCATCTACATCCACATTGTCTTTTCCTTTCTTGTAAATGATCTCATAATCATATCCAAATATCTTAGTCACCCATTTTTTTTTCTCTAGGGAGGAAATGTGTTGTTCCAAAAAATACTTGAGGCTTTGATGGTCTGTCTTAATTTGGAAGTGTTGCCCCAATAGATAAGGGTGCCACAGATCAACGGCATGCAGAATAACCAGCATTTCCTTTTCATAGATTGATTTTCCCAGATTTTGTTTAGACAGTTGCTTGTTGGTAAAGGCTAAGGAACAACCCTCTTGCATAAGGACAGTGCCAATTCCTTTCCCTGAAGCATCATATTCTAGGACAAAGGTCTTTGTGAAATTAGGAAGGGCCAGGACTGGAGTTGTGTACATGGCCATCTTCAAGGTTTGAAAATATTGAGCAGCTATTGGAGTCCAAGTGAAAGAGTTCTTTTTTAGGAGTGCAGTGAGAGGTGTTGCAATCTTTCCATAATTCTTGACAAACTTGCGATAATAACCTGTTAAGCCCAGAAATCCACACAATATTTTGAGAGTATTTGGGTGAGGCCAATATTGCATAGATTCAATATTTTTAGGATCCACCCTGATGTCGTATTTGCCAACCAGATGACCAAAGTACTCGAATTCTGAGGCACCAAAAGCACATTTAGACTGTTTCAGGAAAATTTGGTGCTGAAAGAGTAGATGGAGAACTCGATCCACATGAGCAATATGGTCTGTCCGGGTTTTTCTATAGATGAGGATATCATCAAAGAAAACTAAGAAAAAATGACGGAGAAAGGGATGAAAGATATGATTCATGAGGCTTTGGAAGGTGGAGGGGGCATTACACAAGCCAAAAGGCATGACCAAAAAATCGTAGTGGCCCTCCTGAGTTCTAAAGGAAGTCTTAGGAATATCTACCTCTTTCATACATATCTGGTGGTAGCTAGAACGAAGGTCAAGTTTAGTAAAGAACTGGGTGCCACTCAATTCATCCAAGAGGTCATCAATGACAGGAATGGGAAATTTGTCTTTAATGGTGAGTTTGTTGAGGGCACCAAAGTCAAGACACATTCGCCAAGAACCTTATTTATTCAGGACCATGACCATAGGAGAAGAGTAGGGGCTCGTACTAGGGTGGATAATGCCTGCATTAAGTAGTTCCTGAACCATTTTCTCAATTTCATTTTTTTGGAAAAAGGGGTGACGATTGGGACAGATATTGGGAGGAAGGATTCTTGGTACAAGGGGAATGGAATGATCATGAACACCATAGGAAGGAGGGAGTCCCTGGGGAGTGGAAAATACCACTTGATGTTTAGAGAGGATGGATTGGAGGTCTTGCAGCACCGAGGGTGTCTCAGTTGCTTGTATGGCATGGAGTTGGGCAATAACTCCAGAATGACCTTTTTTGAGCATCTTTTCCATGCGATGGGAACTAATGATCTTAGGTGAACCAGGGTGATTCCTTGGAAATTATATTTTTGGCCCTCCTAGTTGAATTGCATGGTTAATTCCTTAAAATCCATGATAATGGGACCCAAATTCCTTAGCCAATCTGCACCCAACACAATGTCACAACTGCCCATGTCGATAGAAAACATATGAGATTTTAGGTGGTAGTCACCAATTTGGAGACACGCATTTTCACAACGCCCTCCACATTTCAAGGAGCCTCCATTGGCAATCATGATTTGGAAATTATTGACTACATGGATATAGCAATAAGTTTCTTGGGCAATGTAGCAATGGATAAAATTATGGGTGCTTCCACTATCAACCAGAATGATGACCTTCCTATGCTTGATGTAACCAATTAGCTTGAGGGTTTGGGGAGCAGAGAATCCAGTGAGAGAATTTAGGGAATTGACCGGTTCTACTTCGGGAGGGTCTGAGGGAGGGGTTATGTCAGTGGTTTCAGGTGACTTAGACACAAGGGGAGTTTCAACATCCTCTTCTGAAATATCCTCCGAGATGGACATAAAAATATTTTGTTCCTTACACTTGTGGCTTGGAAAATATTTGTCATCACAATTATAACAAAGGCCTTTGAGTTGGAGTTCATCCATTTTAGCCCTGGTCAATTTTTGGATCTTTAGTGGAGTAGAGGGGGTAGTGGGATTGATTGGTTTAGTGCGAGGAATAAAGGGGGGCTTCCTGTTTTGAGAAGATACAACATGTTTTGCTTCTTTAGCTATTTTAGTAGCCTCTAGCCAACTCTGAGGCTGAGCCATGAGGACATGGGCACAAATATCATCCTTGAGGCCACTGATAAAACATTCTCGGAAAAAGGCATCAGACATGCCCTCTCTCTGAAAATCCAGGCACTCAAAAGAAACTATAAAGTCTTCCACTGTTCCGGATTGTTTCAACTTTGTCAAATGGCCTAAATGGTTTGTGTCAGTGTCAAAGCATTCATAAATCTCTACTACAAAGTGTGTCCAAGAAATATACCCTTGACGAGAAGTTTTTTTCTATTGCCACTATTGCCAACGTTCTTGATCTAGATGGAGAACACCGTACCGGAGTTTGGCCAAGTCATCTGTAATGTCGTATAAAGAGAAATAATTCTCCATTTGGGATACCCAACCAGTAGGATCTTAGCCATGAAATTTGGTCACATCCACCCGCGGAAGGCGTAGGTCATGCTGAAAGTGATGGTGCTGAAAATTATGGGAAAGAGAAGAAGTTTCAACTTCGGTATGTGGAGGTGGGTCTGATCCAGATTATTTTTGGCATGAAATGAGAGCGGATGTATAATAAAGAAATGCACAGAGATATCACAGATATTCAATAATATAATAGAAATGTATCAGAGATGCAACCATAAACACAGATATATAGTAATACACGATTTCTATTAATGAAAAAAATGTACAGAGACTGTAAAAATACAGAGTGAAAGACTCGCAAGAATGGTGGCAGCTTATCTCTAAGAAGAGATGTGACGTCTACTCGCATTCATAAGAAGTTGATTACAATGAGGCTCTGAAGACCTTTTTACAATAGATAGAAATGCCAAAAACCCTAGACATACAAAAACCTAAATCTAAGAGATGAAGCGCCAAAAGTCATGTGGGCCTGGTTTGGGTAAGTTAGTACATCAACTTCCTGGGGTTGTAACTTTTGCATACGATCTTCGTTTTAGGCGCATGATAGCCCGTTGGAAAGGTATCATCGCGGAGATTCATTTTAGGTGCAATATTGAAGGAACTTCCACATTGAAAACCTTTTTTCCCAAAAACCATCGTTTAGGGCCTCAAAATGGCCCTTGAAGTTAAAAACTGCTAAAAATAGTAAATTACCAAAATTGCCATAAAACTATTTTGAGCCAGTTGGAAAAGGTGGGTGGCCACCGATATCCATATGGATCAGGGTCAGATAAAGGGTTATCTATAGGGATATGCAGCTTGGTGCAGATCATTGAAACGACAGATTCAAGCTGGGTAGTCATGTCTTGTTTGATTTCCTCGATTGAGGTGGCAATGGAGGATTGCATGTTTGTATTGAGGGTGAAAACATTGGCACTGAGTTGTTTCACTTCTTTTTGGGTCTCTGTGAAATTATATTGCAAGGTATTGAAGCGAGCTTCCAAATCTTCGCTACGGGTATGGGCCATGATGACTAGGGAATCGAGACAGGGAAGGTGGGGTCAAAAAAAAATTCTGAAAATTGATATGTATGAATATGATAAGAGAGAAGAGAGACATACAATGGAATAGGTCTGAAGAATACAGCAATGATGAAATTCCCAAATGCTTAAACAGGAAGAAATGTGTAGTGATTTGGCAACCCGAACATAGTTGCACGGAAATAGATCATGTTTGGTTTGTTTTTTGTTTCCGTCCCCAAGGGTTAGGTATTCAAGGGTTCTACAGACAAAGGTTTTCCCTATGATATATCTCTCTGATATATGTGTGGGGTCCAACAATAGTACTCGTCCCAATATCTTAGGGCACTAACTAAGGAGGCTAGACCGTGCCCTTAGTCGTACTACCCAACTACCCAGGTACTAGAGAGTATCTTCCTGAGTGTTGTTCTCGGTGGAACTATAGCAGTCAGGCGGCTGATTGATTTATCTAAAGAGGGATTCAAGAAATCTAGGTCGATCATACACAGGTGGTGTCCGATGCACTACCACTCGAAGGGGTACCAACAACAGTTACAAGGGTGGACAACAGATGTGCCCTTAAGAACCACTTGTATTCCATGCATGTATGAATCCCTCAACCGCGGGTGTATGCGCGTAACAACAGATCTCTGTGGCTTAAAGACGTTGGAATACATCTCTACCCTGAAAAAAAAATTAACCCACAATTTTCTGCCAAGGAAAGTGCTCTGATACCACTTAAAATATTCCAGATATAAAAAGTATGCAGAACAAAAATAAAATGCTAGAAATGGAAGATGAACAACAATATAACCATAATAACACCACAATAATACTGAAATGATAACAGAATAACACCAAAAAGAGCACTTAGATTACTGAGAGCAATGTTCACGGCCCTCTTTGAGAGGGAAACCTCCAGTCAAGAAGAGCTCTATTACAATAATATCCAAGCTAGGGTTCTCATACCCTCTCTTCCTATTTATACTAAATATGTCTATCAAAAGAACCATCTAGAGGAATATCCTTCTAGAAGCGGAAGATTCTATTTGGTATTCTTACATTCGACTTATTCTACTTTATTGCAAGGCCTTATTAATATTGACCTTTATTACATCCTAACATATTGTTCTACCTACGTGAGGGTTAGGTCCCTAACACATCACCTCTTGAGGATATTTGACATCATTACCAAGCTTCTCATTTGTTCTTTGTTAGTAGTTATTGCAGTTGCCTTGCAGCCAGTATATTTGTGTGTTTAGGAGGGTTTTGCAGTTGTTTTTACAACTGATAAAGAACTTTGTATTGTTTTGATTTGGATTTCCATACCATAATAAGATGTCATGGTTATCTTCTCTATTCCATGTGTAATGGGTGCATGTAATGTGTTTGACAATATTTCTATCTTGGTGACATGTGTAAACTGTTTGTAAGACATTTCCACCAACCTTAATGCAAAGTGTTTGATAAACTCACACAAAGAGAAACAAAAATTTGGACAACAAACATATTTTTTCTATCTATCCCAGTTGGGGACATTACAGATAAGTTAGGGACTTTGTATCAGTCAAAGTCTCTGGTAAACAAATTGTTCCTATGGAATAAGTCTTACAACCTAAGGATGAAATATGGAGACTCGGAGACAAAGTGTATGAACTCCTTCAATATTGTGGTAAGATAGTTAGTATTTGTTGATATTAAGATTTATTATGAAGACAAATGTATTGGTTTATTGTGTTTTTTACCAAACTTGTGGGATATTTTTGTTGTGGCCATAGCTAGTAATACAATTACTTTAAGCTTTGATGATGTGGTCTCATCCTTACTATCGGAGGAGATGAGGTGGAATAACATGGAAGGATAGATCACAGAAGCATTATTTGCAAGAGGATGCTCCAAGGAAAGAAATAAATATGATTCCTCAAGTGGGAGATCTAAATCTAAGGGTAGATATAAATCTCCCAAAAAGTTTGTAAAGATACACTGGAGATGTGGAAAAGAAGGACACTACAAGAAGAAATATATATCCAAAAGTGTTGAGAGAGGGAAGGGATCTGAAGATGATCCTTCTATAGAAGCAAAAACCTCCTCGAAAGAAGGAGGGGATGTGTACTTGGATTCTTCAAGCACACATGCAAATCATGAGGCATGGTTGGTTGACTCAGGTGCATCATTTCATATGACTCCCCAAAGGGAGTGGTTATATGAATATGAAAGGTATGATGGAGGTGATTTTTTCCTAGGTGATGATTGTACGACCAAAACCATAGGAAGAAGAAAATTCAACTTGAATCTCATGGATGGAAGGATTAGAACACTCCCTAATGTTCTTCACATCCTAGGATTGGACATAAATTTGATTTTTGTAATAAAAATGGACGATGCAAGGGTAAAAATAATGTTTGAGAAAGAAACCTATAGGATGGTTTGAGGAGAAATGGTGTTTCTAAATAGAGTTTGGTTTGGAACTCTTTATAAGTTGCAGAGAATCATTATTAGTGGTGGTGTAAAAATTCCATTGTTCATGAGATTGGAGTTGAAGAAGAAAAAAAGTCCTACAATCTCTGGAGAAAAAGGCTATGTTGTAGCATCTATGACCGAGGCATATCAGAGAAAAGGGCCTTTGACTACTACATAGTAAAGGTATGGTCGAAAGTATGTCTAATTTCTCTATGGATTTTTATTTCTATGAACATTATCTATATGGGAAGCTGAATTGGGTAAGATTCCACTCTGGTGCAACGAGGGAAGAGGGAATTTTACAGTTGGTTCACATTGATGTGTTTGGACTTGTGTTGGTTCTATCACTAGGAAAATATGTGTACTTTGTCTCATTTATAGATGAATTATAGAGGAATACATGGATATATTTCCTCATGAAAAAATATGAAGTCTTTGACAAGTTTAAAGAGTTTAAGGCTCTTGTGGAGAATCAAACATAGAAAATAATTAAGGTGTTGAGGATGGACTATGGTGGAGAGTTCTGTGGAAATGAATTCAAATAATTTTGTAAGAAGTGTGGTATAGAAAGGAAGAATACTACTCCATACAAACCTCAGCAGAATGGGGTTGCAGAAAGGATGAATAAGACATCGATGTAAAAATCAAGGTGCATGCTTAGTGGTGTTGGGTTAGGACAAGAATTATGGGCAGAGGCAGTGGGTACTCCATGTTACCTGGTCAATCAATCACCCTCATCAGCACTATATGAAAAGAATCCACACGAGGTATGGACTGGTAAGAAACCCTCTCTAACACATCTCAGGGTATTTTGTTGTGATTCCTATGTTCACATTCCAAAGGAAAACAGAATGAAGATAGATAAAAACATTGAAAAGTGTATTTTTATTCTGTATAAAGATGGTTTGAAAGGCTATAAGATATGGAACCCAGAAACTAAGAAGTTTGTATATAGTTGAGATGTGGTATTTAGAGAAATCAAAGTTGTTGTCAAATAGGAATTCCTGCCAAGGAAGGAAGAACCAAAGGAAATAGAGTTTAAGTTCAAGGATGATGAATCAGACTCTACAGAAGAACATGAATCAAAAGAATAAGATCCTAATACTCCAATATTGAGATCGGTTCAGGAAAGAAGGAAAATGGAACGATATACTCCACTTGATTTCCATTCAAATTTTTCTTTGTCTATTACTGATGATAATCCTAGAACTGTTAGGGAGACAGTGGAATCGGAGGATGGAAAACTTTGGAAAAAGGCTGTGGTTGAAGAAATGGCATCCTTGGACAAGAATGAGGCTTGGGATCTAGTGGGGTTTCCTATTGGAATAAATATCATCGGCGGAAAATGGGTGTTTAAGAAGAAGTTGAATGTAGAAGGAAAAGTGGAGAACTACAAAACTTGATTAGTAGAAAAAGGTTATTCCTAGGTAGAAAGAATTAACTTTGGTGAGATTTTTTCTCTTATTGTCCACTTAAATTCAAATAGATTTATTTTATATGTTGTTTTTGCATTTGATTTTGAAGTAGATCATATGGATGTGAAGACACAATTCCTACATGGGGATTTGGAAAAAGAAATCTACATGAAGCAACTAGAAGGATTTGTTGTGAAGGGAAAGAAAGATTTGGTATGTAGGATGAAAAAGTCCCTATATGGGTTAAATCAATCATTAAAGACGTGGTATCAAAAATTTGATGCTAATATGGTGGGACTTGGCTTCACAGGGAGCAAAGCGGATTGTTGTGTATATTTCAAATTAATTGGTGATCATCTTATTTATTTGGTCTTATATGTGCATGATATGTTGTTGATATGAAACAACAAGGAGATTATCCAGGATGTGAAAACCCAGTTGTCCTCTAAATTTGACATGAAGAATCTTGGTGCTGCAAATTTCATTTTGGGCATGGAAATTAAAAGAGAATGGGAAAATAGGAAACTCTGGTTAAACCAGGGGAAATATGTTGAGACAATATTGCAAAGATTTAATATGCATGAATGTAAACCGATCAAGGTCCCTATTCTTGTAGGTGTAAATTTATTTGTGGATCAATGTCCCAAGACACATGAAGAGGAAGAGGGAATGTCCCATGTTCCATATATGAGTGTGGTTGGCAGTTTGATGTATGAAATGGTATGTACTAGACCAGGCATTGCACATGCGGTGGGATTTTTGAGCAGGTATATGTCAAAACCAGGGAAGGATCATTGGACAACGGTAAAGACGGTTTTTAGGTATTTGTGTGGAACTACTATTTATGGATTGTGCTACCAATTAAGACTAAGATTGCACAGAGTGTTGGAAATACATGGGTTTAATGATACATAATGGGATGGAGATATGGATCGCAAAATATCTACAAGTGGGTATTTGTTTAACCTATTTGGAGGAGCAATCAATTAGATGAGCAAAAGACAGGTTGTAGTGGCACTCTCAACTGTTAAAATATGAGCTTGATTTCTTATGCGGATTAATTCTTTTATTTTCTTCAATACTTTGATTCCATCTTAATACACTTCAACAATTTCAAATCATAATCGAATAGAAATAATTATGTAGATAAGTAAACATGCATATCAACAACACATATACCCTGGGGAAACCCTGTACAGGGAGAAAAACCCCAGCAAACAATATTCCTTTATTGTATTAATAATGTAATATCTCTTACAAATATCCACCATGAATGTACTTCTCTCAAAGAGCTTGCCAAGATGAATCTGACCTGAAAAAGACTTACAAGACCTTGTTGAAATACACCTTTGATATGCCACCTCTTTATCACTGATGTGCTCCTCTATTACTTCACCCTCAACCTGCATATGAAAACTCTGTTTCAAAATTGTGTTGCAAAACTATGTTGAGGAGAGGGTTCAACCTCTTCTTATATAGGTTGAAGAGGGGAAGAGGAGAAGCTCAAAATAGTAACCTGATTGCATGCATTAGTCATAACTCAGCTTCATACTTTAGTTCGACTTGAGATTGGTTACAACTCAGCATTACACTTTAGTTCAAACTTTAGAACTAGACTTGAGATTGGTTACAACTCAGCATTACACTTTAGTTGAAACTTAGAAATAGCCTTGAGACTGACATGCTTTAGTTCGAACTTAGAACTAGACTTAAGACTTTAGTTGCAACTCAACATTACACTTTAGTTCTAAGATAGAACT
>ML806723.1:173986-194753 GCA_009831015.1 Picea engelmannii
TACCGCATCCATGACTGTACCTACGGTGCCTCATATTTCATTACTTAAGAAATATATATACCTGATGCTAATCATGTAATCGATTGGAATATGATTCAGGTGGAACCAGAAGGTGTCCTACAAGTGCATCCTGTGCGCATATTGGACAGGAAAATAAAACAGCTCCGGAATCGAGCTATTGAGCTTGTAAATGTCCAGTGTACCTGGTACGGTCCTGAGGACGTGACATGGGAACATGAGGATGTTATATGGGCGTAATACCCACATATTTTTTAAGATTTTGGAAATCTTGTTGATGTTGTGTGAAAGTTGCACTGAGGACAGTGCAAAAATAAGGGAAGGGGATTGTAATGTCCCCAAGGCCAAGCCCTGTTGTAAATCATGTTTATGAAATGAATTGTAATTATGTTTTATAGGTTGGTGAGCCAAGTTAATATATGTTGGTGGGATTATGTGATTATTGGGCCAGGGAGCCTAAGTGTTGAAGGCCAAGAGCCTTATTTTGTACATGTATCTATGTTGAACATTAATAAAATTATAAACATCATTGCATGCAAACCGACCATGATGAATGAGTGATGGGGGACTAAGCTTCCACAGAGTGGGCAAGGGATTAGGGGCTGGAAGGTGGGAAGAGGGGCTAAGTGTTGAACCTAGGGGCTTAAGTCCTTGGGAATAATATTTTAATATTATTCCAAAAGACATGTGAATAATATGTTTTATCCTAAGTTCTTTTTGGAAGGACAAGCAACTTCCAAATGGAAGGAATGCATGCAGTTACATGGGTGACAAGTGTCAACCCAAGAACATGCAAATAAAATGGTTGAGATGAGTCGTGTTGGGGGTTCCTCCTCCATTCCACCATCGACCATCTGAACGTGAGTCCCGTCTAACCTCTACAAGATACCCTCGTGCAATTCTGAAACTAGGGAAAAGGTCTGTGTTGATTCTTGGGAAAGCCGGTACACCCTCTATTCTAAACGGTTGAACCTGTGTCGACCCCTGCATGGATTTTTGGTCATGCATCCTTGAGAAAACCATAACCGTGAGTCTATTCCGTGATTGCTAAGCTGGTTGGGTTGAAGTATGTGACTATCACCTGTTTGGGAAGCCCGTGACTATATACCCAATTGATTGTTGTGGCCATGCAGTGTTGGACTGCGCATGGCTTGCTGACTAGTGTAAGTTCATGTTGAGCCTATGTGTAACCTCTCTCCAGGTGAGGGAGGTCATTTTTATTGAAGAGGCAAGTTTTACTAAGCCTATGAGTGATTCTCTCCAGGTGGGAGAGTGCGCAGAGGAAGGAGAGAGCTCCTGGAAGGAACCCTGTAGCTGCCATAGAGCTCGGAGATTTCCGGTCCGACCTGTTGCTGAAGCCCAAGGCAAGGGAGGTTATTAGCCAAAGGACTGTCTAGGTGACAGAGAAGGTGTATACTCCTGGGGTGGGACAGGCATGTGGGGAAGGAGAGTCTGTGGGCAGTGGGCATAAGTGGTTCCTAGGAGAGAATCCTCCCTCTTTTACATGTATTCTTCCAGAGAGAGTTTATTGGGAAGTGTTTTTCTTCTAGAGAGTGTCCAGCACTAGCTTCGGGCTCTGAGACTTCCTGATATGAGATGTTGCTGAGACCCAGAGAGGGAGGTGTAGCATCGATGGACTGTGCTTGTGAAGGTGTATACTCTCGGGCGGAACAGGCATGTGGGGAATGAGAATCCGGGAGTAGTGGGCATAAGATGGCATCCTGGGAAGAATCCTTCCAGTCATTCTGTGTTGTTTTCCCTATAACCTCAGCCTAGCCTAGGATTCCTTACCTTGGGGTGGAGCTTAGTCCCAGCTCGGGGGTGACCCACTGCTGATCTTGATGAGCAGCGTGGTATAAGGCTGGGAGGTTCGTGGAAGGCCTGCACGTGGTTGGTGGAATTACCACCGTTTCAAAGATAAGTACCAGATGATTTTTTAATTGCTTTTTTGCATGTTTGTGTATTTATATTTATCATGTATTATGTTGTGCATACAAATCAATGTTAAAGCCATTGATTATTTATAGTAGCAGTAATTCTTATATTTACTCTAAGTTTAAATGTGTTTCATTTGCTTAAATGCATGTCTTATATATATAATTAAGTATGAGATTGTTATTTCGCGAAGTAGCACATGCCCGGCCCGGAATGGGGGCATTACAATTTGGTATCAGAGCGTTACAGTATGAAAGAGTGTTACAAATTGGTATCAGACCGTTACAGTATGAAAGAGTGTTACAATCTTTGTCCTCTTTTCCTTAGGGACATGAATATACACAGGACATCCAAATATCCTTAGATTCCCTACTTCAGGTTTGATCCCTGAGAAGACTTATTCAAGAGTCTTGTCCTTCAAAATAGCATGTGGACACCTATTTTGAATATACATGGCAGTGGAGGTACCTTCTGCCCATAAAGAATTTGGCAGATCCTAGTCAAACATCATTGCTTTCATTGCCTCACAAATAGTTTTTTTTTTCCTCTCAGCAACACCATTTTGCTGAGGGTTATATGGCACGGTCAATTGTCTCTTGATTCCTGCTGACTTGCAGAAATCCTCAAACTAAAGAGCTTCAAACTCTCCTCGATTGTCTATTCTAAGGATTTTAATGTGTTCCCCTGTTTTCTTTTAAATAAAGGCTTTATATTCTTTGAATTTATCAAATGTGTCACTTTTAGCTTTAAGAAAATATATCCAACATTTTCTTGAGTAATCATCAATAAAAATGACATGATACAAACAACCACTGAGTGAGGGAGATGACATGGGACCACATACATCAGAATGAACCAGATTTAATATGCCCTGAGCTCTGTTGTCACTACTAGGAAATGCTTTCTTTATATTTTTACCTAGCATGCATCACTTACAAATTTCATTTTTACTAAGAGAAATAGAGGGCATGCCACATACCATGTTCTGTAGATCTGGAAGAGCTTTGTAATGAAGATGTCCACGTCTTCTGTGCCACAACTCACTGGAGCTAGTCGCATCATGAGCCAATGCCTAAACTGACTGTCCTGACATGACGTACGGTCCTCCACTATGAGTTCCAATGGGTTTTGTTGTACTTAAGTGGCTACCTTTATCCCATAGTAGTGCCTTCCTGTCCTTGAAGATCACCTAATATCCTTTTCCCTTAAGGGTTGCAACTGATAGTAGATTCTTCTTGAGCCCTGGAACATATAATACTTCATCAACATGAAGTCTATCCCCATATTCCAATTTGAAGGAGATAGAGCCTACTCCCTCTATCTTGTAACATTTTTCATCCCCAAGCTCGTCCTTCTCTACAAAAGATTTTGTCTCGAAATCTTAGAGGATCTCCTTGTACCCTGTCATGTGCTTTGATGCACCATTGTCTACTAACCAAGTTTTTGGCCCCGTGGAAACTGAACTGGATAAAGCAGAAACCAAATAATATTCTTTCCTATTTTCTTTCTCAATAGAAGGACTTTTCTTATTTCATTTGGATTCATCATCCTCAACAGTTAAGGCATTGTGTTTCCCTTTCCTTGGATATTTCTTTCTAAACCAACAATCTTTAGCAAAATGACCCAACTTATTACAACTAAAGCATTTAATCTTATATGTATCAATATTCTTGACTTTGAATGTACCTTTGATGTTTGGCTTCCATTGAGAGCCTTTCTGGAATGTGTCTTTCTTCTTTCCCTTGAATATTGATGCTAAAGCTGAGTGCTCTTCTTTCGTTGGCTCACTCCTTGTAGTTGTGTGACTCTCCTCCTAGAGGCAATCATGCCATAACCTCTCAAACATGGGTTGAATCTCTCTCCCACTTACACTGGATAAGAAGGTCTCCTATGAAGAAGGAAGACCGTCAAAAATGGCCTGCACTAAATCATCATCATCCACTATCACCCCTGTGACCAAAAGTTGATCTCTGATCTGAGCTATCCTGGAACAGAAAGATGCCACTGATTCACCTTTCTCCATATTCAAATACTTAAGCATGTTCTTAAGTGTCCTCTTCTAACTTGGAGCATGTTTCTCATACATATTCACGAAGGTATCCATACAGTCCTTGGCAGTCATCAACGAAGTCATTGCATGCATTATATTATCTTTGATTGAGTCAAAGATGATTCGCTTGGCCTTTTCTTGACTCTTCCTAAAATCCATTATTCCTACATTATTTTTTGGTTCCTCCACCACTGTGGTCACATACTACTCAAGGTCATGCTCTTGCAGGATATTTGTTATACGGAACTTCCACACATTAAAGTTGGTAGCTTCTTTGAGCCTATCTTCGGCCCTGACTGAAATGGAGGATGCCATGGTCCTCACACTAGAAACTTAATCAAGCTCTCTTGGATCTGTGTGTACATGTTGCTACACTTCAACACGTTTAACACACTCTAAGCTTTGATACCATGCTAAATTATGAGCTTGATTTCTTATGCGGATTAATTCTTTTATTTTCTTCAATACTTTGATTCCAAATTAATACAATTCAACAATTTCAAATCATAATCGAATAGCAATAATTATGTATATAAGTAAACATGCATATCAACAACACATATACCCTGGGGAAACCCTGTACAGGGAGAAAATCCCCAGCAAATAATATTCCTTTATTGCTTTAATAATGTAAGATCTCTAACAAATACTCACCATGAATGTACTTCTCTCAAAGAGATTTCCAAGATGACTCTGACCTGACAAAGACTTACAAGACCTTGTTGAAATACACCTTTGATATGTTGCATCTTTATCACTGATGTGCTCCTCTATTACTTCACCCTCAACCTACATATCAAAACTTTGTTTCAAAATTGTGTTGCAAAATTGTGTTGAGGAGAGAGTTCGACCTCTTCTTATATAGGCTGAAGAGGGGAAGAGGAGAAGCTCGAAATAGTAACCTGATTGCATGCATTAGTCATAACTCAGCTTCATACTTTAGTTCGAATTTAGAACTACACTTGAGATTGGTTACAACTCATCATTACACTTTAGTGCAAACTTTAGAACTAGACTTGAGATTGGTTACAACTCAACATTACACTTTAGTTCGAACTTAGAACTAGACTTGAGACTGACATGCTTTAGTTCAAACTTAGAACTAGACTTAAGACTTTAGTTGCAACTCAACATTACACTTTAGTTATAAGATAGAACTAGACTCAAGAATTTAGTTGCAAATCAACATTACACTTTAGTTCTAGACTCAAGACTTTAGTTGCAACTCAGCATTACTAAAAATAGAACTAGACTCAAGACTTTAGTTGCAACTCAACATTACACTTTAGTTCTAACATAGAACTAGACTCAAGACTTTAGTTACAACTCTTGACAAGGCAATTCGAAATTATCTTCATGGTGGATAATGTTTACACGTGCCAATGCACTAGATCAATACAATTACATCAATTGCAATATTAGGAATATCGTTTGTTTCTAGCTCATAGGAATTTTATATTCGAACTAACTTTTGCTAGATGCCTTGACTTTTTCTAATGGCTCACAAGGTTTGACTAGGCTCACAGAGGTTGTATGTTCCCCCTGACTTTTGCACTAGTCTATCTATGCTCACAGAGGTTGTATGTTCCCCCTGACTTTTCCACTATACTATCTATGCTCACAGATGTTGTATGTTCCCCCTGACTTTTGCATTAGACTCACATAGCATCTCGTTCGTCCTGAATTTTGGTTTGACTCACAAAGGTTGTACGTTCCCCTTGGATTTTGTCAATACCTCACAAGACCGGTTGATTCTCCAAATCTCCTTGTCTAGCCTTAGGGTGGCCCATATGGCCTCTCATTGGAGAATGATCGTCGATGCTGCCAAATTTAACATCAACTACAAAAGCTTAATACATGACAGCGACTCATGCAAGCAAGGAAGCAGTATGGTTACAGAGGTTGTGTTCAGGTATTAGGTTGGTACAACAAGTTGTAAGGATATATTGCAACAATCAGAGTGCAATCTTCCTGGCAAAGAACACAAATTATCATTCAAAGACAAATCATATTGATGTTCAACATCACTTTGTGAGAGACATGGTTGAATACAAGAAGGTGTTGTTGAAGAAGGTGGAAACTTTGGAGAATGTTGTAGATTCATTAACAAAATATGCGAGCACTGAGATATTCTCTTGGTGTAGAGGATTTGTGGGAATCCTTGCCCTGGATTGTTCACTATGTAATATTGTAACCCCCTATATGCAAAGAAAACAATAAGTTGGAGAATGTCAAGTATGTTTTATGTGTTATGTTTTTTGGCACATGGTTTTCGTTGATGGTTTTCTAATTATGGTCATGGAATTGGGGTTGTTGACTAATATGGGTCAATGGATTAGGGTTTTGGATGTCACGTGATCCTATATGTATATTTTATTGTAAACAATGAAGATTATGAATAGAATATTAGAGGTGTGGCTCTAAACAAGTTGTTAGTTTTCCTAGTTTGGGTTTCCAGAGTAAAATATTTGTGTAATGTGTGTGTATTCCATTGTATTTTTTATGTTTTTTATTAAGAATTTGTTTGCAGTAATTAATTATACAAGGTCAAAATCTACAGTCAACCAACCTTATTTTAAGAAGCAGTAAAAGAGGAACATCAGGTAGAAGCTGAGAATGAAGAAATTGAAACCATAGAAAGGAACAAGAATTGGGATCATGTTGATCTACCAGCAGACAAATCCATCATAGGTGTCAAGTTGGTGTACAAAACAAAAATTAATGAAAAAGGAAATATAGAGAAGGATAAGGCAAGGCTAGTTACCAAAGGTTTCTCTCAACAACCTGGCATAGAATATGGTGAAACATTTTATCTTGTATAAAGGTTAGATATAGTTGTTGATATTATGGTAGCTGCGGGAGGTATTTACCTCCACGTGTAAACCTAACGAGAATAGAATATTTCGAGAAGCAAGAAGAAACCCTAATGATTTGGCTAATAACCCTATAAGACAAGTTAGCTCAAGTGAATAATTTGTATTAGGTTATTAGCCTCCAAGAGAAGAAGTCAACCAGAAGAAATATTATATACTGAGTAAATAGGCACCCAGAATGAGAAGTCGACCCAGGCAGTTAGCCAAAATTAGTATAAATACTAGAGGCCAATCTTCATTCTAGCAGGCATTCTCAGAATTGCAGAGCAGCACTTGTGCGCACTGCAGTTGCCCAATTTGTGCACAAGTTTGGAGGAGAGTTGTTTTTGCAGCTGCTGAAGCTAGAAGATTTTGGTTTTGGCTTGGACTATATTTTGTTTATGGTTTGGACTATCTAATCAGCTCTTGTTTGGTGCATTATCTTTGGGGAAAGGTCTGCTACCCTTTGTTTGTCTATCTAGCCTAGGGTTTTCTTCCGGAGTGATTCTCTATCAAGGTTAAGGTGCTTGGAGGGTGGATTCAGCCTATGGTTGGGTGACAATAGTGATATTGTCGATGGTAAACCGAGCACATCCATTATAATCTAACAGGTTATGGGCCCACACCTCCTTCATTATGTCTAACCACTGGAAGGAAGCATAGCCATAAGGATATTAAGTTCGTTGAAGAATTGTCGCTAGGGTTTCTAGCAGGAGCAGTCACCAAAGCATTGTTGCTAGGGTTACTAGAAAATGCAGTTGCAGAAACCCTAATCCTCTCATTGAGGAACCCTAATTGAAGGGATTGACCTAATTTCCAGATAGACCAGTGTGCCCTAGCCTAGCGCATCTCCTGGTACTCTCAACAAGCCAAGACATCAAGTTTGAGTTTTTTGGTCAAATCTAGGGTTGACCAAGTCAAAGAAGCCATGACCTACTCCATGAAGTCAGAAAACAAGTTAGATGGAGCTTCTAACTTCAAAGAGTGGAAGACAAGGATTGACCTCATCCTTGCCAAGAATAAAGTGTTGGATATCATGAAAGGAAATATCGTGAAACCAGAGTTTGAAGAAGGAAAAGAGAAAGAACAGCAGAACGTTTCAGTTATGGAAAACTTCAAAGATGGTGACATCAATGCCATGAGTATCATAGTGGACTATATAAAACATCACTTGATACCCTACATCTACCATCTTGACTCATCGAAGAAGATGTATGATGCCCTAACAAACCTCTTCTCAGTCAGAAACATTGGACAAGTAATGAGTCTAAAGAATGAGCTCCGTGACATGAATATGAATGATGATGACAGCATAACATCATACTTTGTGAGGATCTCTCATTTAAGAGATCAACTACAATCTATTGAAGAAATCATTTCAGAGAAGGAATTGGTAAACATAGTACTCACTGATCTTCCCAAGACATGGGATGCATTTTCCGCAAGCATGAACACAAGGAAGGAGTATCCTACATTCGAATAACTTTGGACTTGTTGTGCTCAAGAAGAATCAAGGATCAATGCAAAATAGAAACCCCAAAAGAAGTATGATGATCAAGCCTTCACAACAAGGTTCAAGGATTTTAGGAACAAAAGGAATTTTGGCTCCAAGAAGAAGCCAAATCAAGAGAAAGATATGTCAGAAATACAATGCTTCAACTGTCGAAAGTATGGTCACTACAAGAATCATTGTCCTGAGTTAAATAAAAAGGAAGGAAACACATGAAGCATTAGTTTTCAAAGAAAAGGAACCTTCAAAGAAGACTAAGAAGGATGAAATAGACTTCTTCCTCTAAAAGACAAGGTAACAATACTCTTCTTAGTTCTTGTACATATCTTGTTTGCATAGTCTCTGTACATATCTTGTATATCTATAATATGTTCCAAGAAGAAATATACCTATGGAAGAACAAAATATAAGGATTGTTATCATTATACAAGTCAGATAATACACATGAAAAGATGAAATACATCAAACAAATCATGTGGAATCTATTACAAGATAAGCCGAAATCAAAATCAATCTTGAAGAAACTTATAAGAAGAAAAGATAGAAAGAAGTCATCAATCAAGAGGAAATTGGAGAAAGACTTATGACACTTTGCAGAAGACAAAAAGGATGCTGACATAAGCATGGACTCTGTTAGATGGAGGGAGTTGATTATATATTTCCAAAAGAAAAACATGCACTCATACATGAAGCAAGGATTAGGAGGGAGCTAATCCTATGATCCATTGAAGATGATGAAGTATATATCCATGGTAGCAGCCATGAAAAACAATATCTGTTCAGTTCAACCTTATAAGAAGTCTTCTTCGAAGAGAAGACTTAAAGTATCCATGGTTGTCCATCCACATCCGTGATCCTACGATGAAGTGGAATCTTTAGGGCATGGAATCTATAAGAAACTCCATGGACCCAAGAGCTAAAGAAAAACATGAGGAAGAACATGAAGATTCCAAGAAAGAAAGAGAAGCCAGAACAACCAGTCATTATATTGAGAATCACAAGATTACCAGCCTAATATGAACTCACTAAAAGCAATCAAGCAAAGGAACTGAAAGTTGTATATGAATGCAAGCATTGCAATATCCATAACTAGAGGTTCTCCCAGATGGAGGGAGAAGACTATGATGATTACTTGTTCCGGTAAACCAGACATGTCTCCACATGAGTCATTATATCATCCGCAATATCCATGGGTTGGAGTTCTACATAAATTGAATGCAAAGACTTTTCTCTAGAGAAATTGAACAAAGAGCATATGAAGAGAAACCTCAAGGCTTTGAGGCATACCATAAAGAGATCCGTGTATGCAAATGGAAGAAGACAACTTGGTGGAGAACCTCCAATGCATAGCAGAAGCGTGGTGAATATTTTCTATAACAGAGATATTGTATCAGAATGGTTACTCAGAAGCTCAGGATGATGGATCGCTAATCCATGACAAACTCCCATGATGGCCAAAGAACATGAAGATTCCAAGAAAAAAGTGAGGAAGAACATGAAGATTCCAAGAAAGAAAGAGAAGCCAGAACAACCAGTCATTATATTGAGAATCACAAGATTACCAGCCTGATATGAACTCACTAAAAGCAATCAAGCAAAGGAACTGAAAGTTGTATATGAATGCAAGCATTGCAAGATCCATAACTAGAGGTTCTCCCAGATGGAGGGAGAAGACTATGATGATTACTTGTTCCAGTAAACCGGACATGTCTCCACATGAGTCATTATATCATCCGCAATATCCATGGGTTGGAGTTCTACATCAATTGAATGCAAAGACTTTTCTCTAGAGAAATTGAACAAAGAGCATATGAAGAGAAACCTCAAGGCTTTGAGGCATACCATAAAGAGACCCTTGTATGTAGATGGAAGAAGACAACTTGGTGGAGAACCTCCAATGCATAGCAGAAGCGTGGTGAAGATTTTCTATAACAGAGATATTGTATCAGAATGGTTACTCAGAAGCTCAGGATGATGGATCATTAATCCATGACAAACTCCCATGATGGCCAAAGAAGTACCACTTGGATATGTTCCAGTTTGACCCTTTCCGCGATGTTGTGAGCTAGCGGGAATCAAAGAGGAATCCAACAATGATATACTTTATTGATCAGAGCTATATGAAGCCTTCAGAGAAAACCAGTGTTCCAGAAAACCGAAATACATTTGAGATCAAGCATTACATTCTCTGTGATGAAGTCCAGAAAGGAAAAAATGGTTCTCCTATATATATCTCCATGGATGAGCAAATAAGTAGGCATTTTGGTAAAGCTTATGTCAAAGATGAAAGAGTTTGCTTACTCAAGCTGGAGCTCATCAAGATGACTTCCTTATTGAAAAAGGAAAAGATGACTCCCAGGTTTGGAGGGAGCATTGATGTGTTATTGACTTATGGACAGTCATTTTTCAGTTCGAAAAATGGTCTAGGATGAGCAGTTCCTTTCCAGTTCGAAAATTGGTTTGAGATATCTAACGGATAGCCATTTTCCAGTTTGGAAAATGGTCCAGATCGAACGGTCATTTTCATAATGAAAATGGTTCGATGGATTGTTGATGTACCATAGACAACGATTTCCCATTGTGGTTAACATGGGGAATGGTCTAGGGAAGTCTCTCTTATTGAGGGTTACTCAAGAAGACTAGCCCGCCTCGTCGGACACAGATTTCCCATTGTGGTTAACATGGGGAATGGTTTGTTTTAGAGGTTGGTGCAGGACATTCATTTCTTTTGGAAATGGTCCAGACAGTCATTCCTTAGGGTAGATTCATTCTCTCCAGGTTTCACTTTGTTTAGTGTTGGAGGAATGGCTCAGGGTGGGGAATGTTCTAGGTTCAGCAATCATGGATAGACATTCCTTAGGGCAGACTCATTCTCTCCAGGTTACACTTTGTCTAGTGTCGGAGGAATGGCCCAGGGTGGGAAATGGTCCAGGCTCATAAATCAGGACAATTATTCTTCCTTGCTTAAGAAGAATAGTCCAGATAGCTCATCATTGATGTTTTACCTTCTGAGGGAAGATGCTCTTCCAAGATCTCACAGATGTGAATGGAAGAATGGCCCAGATGATTCAGTTTATATCATAACATTGTTTCTGTGCAGGTTGATATCAGATGATTGTTATGAAGACTCTATGTCTCTAGACAATAGATGTATACTACTGTGGTGGATGTGTTCCACTGTTTGTGACTGTACGTCATTGATCAAGTACCTGTGTGCTACTTGGTGTGGTAGTGTACCACTGGATTGTAGTTGTGTACTACTATGGATAGACACAGTTGTTTTCTATTGAATGATATTGCTTTGAAGACTATCAGTAGTGTTCAAAATGATTATCAGCTAGATGGGTGATCAATGGACAAAGATTTCCCAGACGGAAAATGGTTCAAGAAATTTATTCTTCTAGGACATATGTCTAGATTAAAAGAATGGCTCTTGTGTCACTCTATGGTGTAAGTGACTTATCCAGCATCATGTATAATTACTCATATGGAGTATGGTTTCGAGAGATGATGCAGATGATGACACTGATGGTGATGATGGTGCTCGTGATCTAGCCATGAGATAGTCTATACAAGTATGTTGATGCTACCGGGTGAATGGTATGTTTGTGCTCAAGACCATTACATGTAATACCTCCCTAGCTAGGAGGGAGTGTTGTTATTCTGGTAGCCGTGGGAGGTATTTACCTCCACGTGTAAACCTAATGAGAATAGAATATTCTGGGAAGCAAGAAGAAACCCTAATGAGTTGGCTAATAACCCTAGAAGACAAGTCGGCTCAAGAGGATAATTTGTATTAGGTTATTAGCCTCCAAGAGAAGAATTCGGCTAGAAGAAATATTATATACTAAATAAATAGGCACCCAAAATGAGAAGTCGTCCTAGGCAGTTAGCCAAAATTAGTATAAATACTAGAGGCAAGTCTTCATTCTGGCAGGCATTCTCAGAATTGCAGAGCAGCACTTGTGCACACTGCAGTTGCCCAGTTTGTGCGCAAGTTTGGAGGAGAGTTGTCGTTGCAGCTGCTGCAGCTAGCAGATTTCGGTTTTGGCTTGGAATATCTCTTGGTTATGGTTTGGACAATTTGATCAACTCTTGTTTGGTGCGCTATCCTTGGGGAAAGATGTGTTACCCTTTGTTTGGCTATCTAGACTAGGGTTTTCTTTCAAAGTGATTCTCTGTCAAAGTTAAGGTGCTCGGAGGGTGGCTTTGGCCTATGGTTGGCTGACAATAGTGATATTTTCGATGGTAAAACAAGCACATCCATTATATTCTAACAGTAGTAAGGACCGTTTTAGCTAGTGAAAATTCTACCAATCATATGTAAAGTAGCCTTTTTGAATCGAATATTGCAAGAAGAAGTATATGTGTATCAGCCACCTAGTTTTGAGGTCAAAGGACAAGAGGATAAAGTATATAAGTTTAATAAATCCTCATATATATTGAAGCAAGCTCCAAGAGCTTGATACAATCAAATTGACTCTTACTTGATCAACAGTGGATTTAGCAGGAGCAGTAATGAACCCACTCTCTACAGAAAATCAAATCAAGAAGGTGAAATCCTCATTGTTTGTCTCTATGTTGATGATATGATCTACACAAGTAACCTTATGTTAGAAGAACATAAATATGCCATGACAACAAAATTTGAGATGAATGATCTTGGTCTCATGAAATAATTTTTGGGAATTGAAGTTGAGCAATTTGCCCATGGTATTTTTGTCTATCAACAAAATTATGCTACAAATGTTCTGAAAAGGTTTAGGATGGATAAATGCAATCCAGCAGAAACTCCTATTTCACTAGGAACAAAATTGAGCAAACAAGATGAAGGAGAAATAGTTGATTCTACATTATATAAAAGGCTAGTAGGTAGTCTCATGTATCTTATTGCAACCATACCTGATATAGTGTATGCAACAAGTTTTGTTTCCAAGTTTATGGAATCCCCCAAGGATTCTCATTGGAAAGTTGGAAAAATAATACTAAGGTATGTTGCAAGGAAAATCAAGTATGGCTTGTGGTACACAACTTCTGAATATTATTCACTTGTAGGGTTCACAAATAGTGATTTTGCAAGCATCTTAGATGATAGGAAAAACACATTTGGTTATGCTTTTCAATTGGGAGCCAATCTAATTTTATGGGCATCCAAGAAATAGCCCATAGTTGAAATATATTCAGTAAAGGCAGAGTATGTTGTTGCAACTTCAACATCATACCAAATAGTATGGCTGAGAAGACTCCTAAAAGATCTAGCACATATGGAAAAGGAGCCAACTCCTATTTTCTGTGACAACAACTCAGTCATCGCATTGTCAAAGAATCATGTGTTTCATAAGAAAAGAAAGCATATTGACACTCATTTTCAAATTCATTCGATAACTTTTCAATAATGGTGATATTTTTCTTATATTATGCGGATCAAAAGATCAGCTTTTTACTAAACCATTAGGAAAAAATGTTTTTGAATTTCAAAAAGAGCACTTTTGCATTGTAAGTGTTTATGAATGTAACAACTTAGATTAAGGAGGAGTGTTAGAGTTAATATCCATGTTCCCTTGTCTTCCATCACACCCAATTGAGTGGAGTTAGACTCCAAATAGTCTTTTAGTTAAGTTATCATTTTTTGCAGAGTTAGGTAGAGATTTGTTTGTGATTTGTTTTCATTTTGGAATTCCTCTGTAATCTATTTAACATAGTTGAATAGTGAGAAGAGTACAAAATTCCCACTATAATTTTCCCACATTTCCATTTTGTTTTTTTATTTTCTTCTCTACCTCTGAATTTTATCAGCTTCCAAGGACAAAATAACCCATGGAGTTATTATATTGAATCTTGATAATCCAATTGTACCTCGAGTAAAGGAAGCCCAAATTGTGAAAGAGGCATGTGACAAGAGGGTGCATACGAGATGAAGATCATGAAAAAAAGTTTCTCTTTATCGCAAACTTCTCCAGTTGAAGATTCAAGGAGAATGTTGGTTGGTTGGAAGATGAAATTATAAATCAACTCGAAAATGTCGAATCTAAAAGTGAAGAAGAACTCAACATTGTAATCCTTTACTTTCGTCCAAGATTATATGAGATTGTTGGCATCAATTTAGAGTGAGATAAAACACTTAACATATCGTTACAAGAAGAAAGAAGGGAAAATGAGTTTATGACAAAGATGGATGAACTTCTCTGCAATAAAATTCAAGGAGACTCCTTTTCAGCAATAAAATTCAAGGAGAGGCCCTTGTTTTAGTGGAGGAGAAATAACTAAAGCAAGGAGTTGGAACATTTGTGGATAATCCAATAAATAAAGAATTGAACAAAAAGAAGTGTAATCGTTGACATAAGAAAGGAAATTTAAGGAAAGATTGTTGGAAAGGGATTGTGGATAAAGTACTAAAGCGAGCAATGCAAGCGAAATAGACATGATACATTGTTTCCATGATGTGAACGCATCACTTCTTATGGCTTCCTCAAAATCCATCAAAGGTATGTTATTTGAGTGGGTTTTAGATTTGAAACAAATGAGCATATGATTTCAACAATGGGTTAGTTTAAATACCTAACTAAAATTCATAGGGAGGTGAAGCTTGGAGATAACAACAAATTTGCTCAATGGAACAAGTGTATTTGAAATTGAGTTTAAAATGAAGTCAGCATACACTTAAACATATTCTTTGTAGTCACTCACAATCCACTTTAATATAAGGAGGATTAAATGTACATGTTTTCAGGTCGTATTTTCATTCCAAATGATATTTATGCATTATGAGAAGTAGACTCAAATGTGTTGCTCAAGGAATCAACCCAGGCAACCTATATGAATCATCTACAGATTGTGAATGTACATTAGTGGCGACTAGTGACAAGATTGATATTGAGCTATGTTATCAAAGATTAGGACACTCAACAGAGAAGTATCCAAGATTCAAGATTATTAAGAATTAAGAATGTTGTTTTAACACCGTGTCAAGCAAGAACTTTTGGGAAAATAGAAAAAACTATATTCTTCAATTTATTAAAAAGTCAAAAATCAAACTATTAAAGTATTATTAAAATATTAGACCATGGCCATTATAAATAAGTAGTAACCTGGGTCATTAAACTCATTTGAAGGATTTGGACTTCTTAAAATGATTTATGTAAATGTCTTTCATTCCATTGTAACGAAATTGAATGTAGAAATTCATTTACTAAATATTAAAAGTGCATTTCCAACTTAAAAAAAAGTTATATATGATGTAGACAAAAATATTTAAAAAAAAATACAATAAAAATAAAATTTGTGAAGATTAATAAATTAACCAATTACATAATATTTAATATAAAATATCATTTCTTAACAACTTCAAAGCTGGAAGAGTTGAAACCAATATCTACATTAGAAGAGAGTCATTCTTCATTTTATATCATGTTATTTTGATGAGTAATAATTTATAAGTTTTGAATATTATTAAAGTTGTTTTATGTATTGAATTTTATAGGGAAGATTTTAAGACATACATTATAATCTTAGGCATCATGATGACTCACAGGAAAGCATGAAGATTGCATGTGAATGAAAAGAGGACGCGGTAAAGTGTTTTGTTATGACTTAAAATTAGCATCATTATGATTCATAATGAGGAAAGCATGAAAGATTGCATGTAAATGAAAAGGAGAGGTGGTAAAGTAGTAGTGATAGTGATAGTGACGGAGATAAATATTAACTTGATTGTAGATATATTTAAATATAAGAATTATATGTATATTAATTTTAAGATTCTAGATAAATAATTTTAATTATTATTAATTTTTGAGATGTTAAATAAATAAGATATTTGAAAAAAATTTATATAAATTTTATTTTTATAAAATGAAATATTTTTAATAATATAATATTGTATTATTGTGTTTATATGTTTCTTATGAGTGATGTCTTCATTAAACAAGTAAAGTATTTTTGGTAATATAATAATGTGGTATTTTGTTTATATGTTTTTTTATGATTGATTTCTTTACTAAACTTTAACTAAAGTTTATGTATTTATGTATATCATGTTTTGAACATAAAATTGAATTATTTTCATAAAATTAAATTATATGTAGTTAGTGTAAATAATTCTCAAATGAATAAGTGGAACGTGACTTAATACTCCCTGCACTTTGATATGTACCCTATCAAGAAAAACCTATATCTAATCATAGTTTTATCTCCAAATCAAGACTAATCAACCTAAGTTTCTTCATTTTCTACATCCATAAATGTAAATGTTAGACAATGGTCTAGATCATTTCATAATATGGTATCACAGCTTGCATAGATCATGGAAGCAACATATTTGTGGATGTTTTACCTCAAAATCAAGGCTAAACAACCTAAATTTCTTCACTTTCTACATTTGAGAGTGATCTAGATCATTTCATAATATGGTATCACAATAGCATAGATCATGGACGCAGCAGATCTGTGGATGAGAAGACAAATCACTTTTGCAAATGATTTCAAGCCAAGATCGAGTGCCAAATAATGTGTTAGTGGAGTCGATTGGAGCCCAATATACCACGAACTTGTGACTTAGCAAGGGCCAAGGCGTCCTGAAGTCCACCGAGGTGGACCTCTCGTGTCAATTCTAGTCTCAATTCTTGGCAAGCAGTTCCCTTTTTTTTAAACCATGAGAAATAACTCAAGAGTATATCTATACCAGAAACTTGTGACTTAGCACCTCTTGTGTCAATCCTTGGCAAGCAGTTTTTTCTTTTTTAAAAAGCATGGGAAATAACCCAAGAGTATATCTAGCATCCCACAAGCCAGACATACTAGAAACTTGTGATTAGCAAGCAGTTCTTTTTTTTTTAAACCATGAGAAATAACTCGAGTATATCCATACCAGAAACTTGTGACTTAACACCTCTAGTGTCAATCCTTGGTAAGCAGTTTTTTCTTTTTTAAAAAACATGGGAAATAACCCAAGAGTATATCTAACATCCCACAAGCTAGATATACCAGAAACTTGTGACCTCTCGTGTCAATTCTCTTGTCAATTCAGCAATCAGTTTTTTTTTTATTTAACCATGGGAAATAACTCAAGAGTATATTTATATTTAGCAGCCAGCAAGTCAGATATACCAGAAACTTGTGATTCAGCAAGGACCAATGCATCCAGAAGTCCAGAGAGGTGGACCTCTATTCTAGGGGTCGTCTACCCTTCCAACCTAATCAAAACAGGCCAACATGTACAGACCCTCTGGATTTGAACATGTAACCTCCTCGAAAGAAATACATATTCTTAACCATTAAATCCACTTAAACTGTACGAAAAATTCTTGACAAGCTGTTGGTAAAAGAGAGCCACCAAAACACCAGAATCAAAGCCAGCCACCGAGAGATCAGCGGTCGCGTGGAGAAGTAAGCACCATAATATATAATCGTCGTAACGTAAGGCAGTCGTGCTTATCTGTCGGGTGAAAGGAACAATTGCAGCTACCGTTCCTGTTTGCGTATTTGGAGCAAGGAGTTGCCATATCAATTTGGAAGAGCCGCCAACGTATCCAATAGAAGTAGGAATGTGTTTGCTACAAGTCACTGTCAAAGGGAGCTTGTTATCACCTGTGATAACTCTTGAGTAGAGATAAAACTGCCACTATCAGATTGAAGTCGTCTCCTAATTGAACTGTCATGGGGAAGATCACAAAATGTTGAGCCACCATGAAATTGTTGCAGCAGCCAGACGTATTGTTGTAACTGCCGAATTGCTATAAAATCTCACCCACTAGAAAGGGAATAGAAAGGAAGCTGCCACATACAGAAACCTTGGAAAATAACACCGGTCGATAAATTGATCGTCCTACCTCGATTTTTTTCTTTGGGCCAAACCATCTTATTGATGTTGTATTCTCACTTTGCTATGGCTTTATATGTTTGTTCAAATTCACTTCTGGGTATGGGTTATTTGAGGCACATGAAATAAATGAAATTGGACAGAGCACGAAAGTTGTTCAAGGCTCCATTGTTAAATTACATCGATCTGGGAAGGTCATCGAGCTGACTGTAATTTAGCCATTTAATTTGATAGTCGATACACTGAACCAGTGCAATAAGGTCTCTGAAGGACTGATGATAGACGAGCGGAGGAATTTTCTAGAGTAAAACTTGCCACAAGGGAAGAACTATAATAAGTTCTGAAGTAGAAGAGGGTTTAGTCAGAAATCTACAAAGATGGGAACATAATTCATGCCCTTGCAGGTATCAAAGGAGATGTATTCATCAATGAAGATGCACTAGATACTAATAGTGGTGATGTCTCCAGAAAAGAAGAACAGGTTTTTGCATTTTAAGAAGCTCAGGCCCGATCTAATGTAGATAAATTTCAGCATGGCTATCTACTTAGATAGTAGAGTTTGTGGATTTTGGGAATTATACTTTACTCATACTCACATAATTCAAGAGTTTGAGGATCTAATGGTCATAAATTTCAGCATGGCTATGGCTATCTACTTAGATAGTAGAGTTTGTGGATTTTGGGAATTATACCTTACTCATACTCACATAATTCAAGAGTTTGAGGATCTAATGGTCATAAATTTCAGCATGGCTATCTACTTAGATAGTAGAGTTCGTGGATTTGGGGAATTATACCCTACTCATACTCACATAGTTCAAGAGTTTGAGGATCTAATGTAGATAAATTTCAGCATGGCTATCTACTTAGATAATAGAGTTTGTGGATTTTAGGAATTATACCCTACTCACATAGTTCAAGAGTTTGAGGATCTAATATAGATATAGATAAATTTCAGCATGGCTATTTATTTAGATAGTAGAGTTTGTGGATTTTGGGAATTATACCCTACCAAATGAAATATTATGGATGTAACTCAATATAAATATTTGTCCAAAAATTCTAGAGATTAGTAATTGAAGAGTTAACGGAAGTGGTATTGAGTAACTTAGAATTAGACTTGCTAGCTCCACTTCTACCATAAGGTAACATTATGGAGCTCTACCTACTCCAAAAAATGTTTTTCAAAGAAGATTGTTGTAAGGAATGTTTGGTTCTAATTAATTTTAATAAAAAAAAATTCAATGAAAGTGTGTTTGTTTTCATTAAATTTCATTTTCTAATGTAAACCTTAATAGGAGGTGTTAAAATATAAGGCTTACATGTGTAATAAAGTAGTCTTACACACTTAGTCTATAAAAATTAATATCTCACAAAAATTTTAGAAAAAAATGTGAATCTCATTGTAATAGGTGAAGTATTTTCTTAATATAATATTGTGTTATCTTGTTGTTTTATTATTGTACTAATGTTTCTTATAGTTAGTTGCTTCTCTAAACCCTAAGAAGAGTTTATATATCAAGTGATCAATATTGTTTCATAATATAAAGTCAAAATGTGAAAAATAGGAAATGCATAGCATTGTATAAAAGATTGTCATTGTAAGTCTTGTGTATGTAGTGGTATGCACACACCATGATTTGTCTTATACTATAAGTTATTTAACCTAATACGTAGTGAAGCAAGGACTAGCTCTATAGTAGAAAGGGTTGTGAGGTGCAAAAAAAATACATGGTTATGCATTTATAAATCTTGAAAATTATTAGGGTTGTTTTATGTATTGAACTATGAAGATTGCATGTGAATGAAAAGAGGATATGCTAAAGTGTTTTGTTACAACTAATTTCCATACAGTAATGACTTTGATGGAGTTAAATATTAAGGTGGTTCCCGATTACCCACATGCTTAAAGTCCAAATGGAAAAATAGGAAACATTGTATAAAAAAATGTCATTGTAAGTTTAGTGGATGCAATTGTATGCACTTACCCTATTTGTCTTATGTATTAAGTTATTTAACCCAGTACAAGGACTTGCTCAATAAGTTATATTAGTGAAGAAAGGACTTGCTCAATAGGCTATAGGCTATAGTAGAAATGTCTCTAAGATACATAAAACCCAATATATGGTTATGCACTAAGTTATTTGACCCAATACATGGTGAAGCAAGGAGTCACTCAATGGGAAAAAGTAGAAAGGGTACTAAGGTGTATAAAAGGCACACTTAATTATGGTATTTATTTTCTAAAGCAAGAAGAACGTTTAAGTTGACATGATATTGTGATTTAGATTGGGGCAGTGACTATGATAGAAGGAATTCTACCACTAGATAATGTTTTTCATATAACAAACATAATGTATAATGGTATAGAAAGAAGAAAATAGATATAACACTTTCAAGCAATGACATGGAGCATATGGATGCATCACATTCTACAAAAGCAGTTATATGGTTAAGAAGGTTAATGGAAGATTTGGGTTTCAAAAAATTGAATCTTTTATATTATATTACGATAATCAAAGTTGTATCACAATTGTTGATGTTCTCAAGTACCATAGAAGAATAAAACACATAAGGATTCAGAG